>JBBPNO010000084.1:0-65661 GCA_038090915.1 Boletus eberwhitei
TCTCCCTCCTCCTCGCTTCCTCAGCAACTTGGTCGATATCTAGGGATACGGAGGCGGAGATGGGACTCACTCAATCCATTCGTCCTCGTGGTTATCGTCTGTGCTATCATCGTCGGGATCGTCGGCTTCGTCCCCTTCGGCGCCCCTGCCCATCTTTTGCGCCGCTTCGTGCGCGCGTTCGAGTTCCTTGCGTGCATCCTCGAGCTCGATCCGGGCGAGCGCGCTCACGCGCTCCAGTTCGTTCTCGTCAAGGACGTATTTGCGTGGATGGCGCGCGGCAACACCACGTTTGACCCTAGAACAAATGCATTGATCGGGTGGTTCGAGGTTCGAGGTTGGCTTACCATGACACGCTAGAGATCAAATTGCTCATCGTTCCCCGACTTCACGACTCTAACCAGTCCAGCATCCTTGGAATTTTTTGAGTAGCGATCACGTGACAAGCGTATAACAAGTACGAAGACATCCAATGACACTCCCGAATACAACTCGAGAACATGATAATTAAACCGATCGGAATAAAGATAACTCAGTGGACACAGACTTATACCAAGCCTCCGCCCCCCATCCGGACGGTGTCCCATATGGCCCTAACTACTTCGACCCAGAGTTTATGTAGGACGGATCCCCCGCGAGCATCAAACAGTCGCCGCTTCACTTGATCCGCTGTGGATGCTGGAGCCGGAGCTGCTCGCGCACGCCGTAGTCGGATGATAAAGGACACCACCGGCAAGAGAAGGAAGAGGACCGTCAACGTGGTGAAGCGATTCATCGTAAAGTACCTGCGAAAGGTTTCCCTGATCAATGCCAGGGCGCCCGGCGACTGTCCTGTTGTCGCCACAACGGAGTTGTGCAAACCCCGAACTGCGCTAGCGTGAGAGCTGGCGCGCGGTGTGGATTGAGGACCTCTCGAGTTTTGTCGGGAAGAGGATTTGGTCACCGTCACGTCCGAGGCTGCAGAGGTCGAAGAACCTGAACGTTGTCTTTGACTGAGCTTCGAGGATCCGGCAAGAGGAACGGCAGTACGGTCAGATATGGTCGAGAGGGAGGAACTGGAAGAAGAAGCGGATGGTGTTGGCGAAGGCACACGAAAGGGGGTGACGGGAGGTGTGCGAGTAGCCTTCGCTTGCAAGGCTTTCTCAAGGGATGCTTGAAACTCCTACACACTAATCACTACGGGTGAAACTAGCATGTCAGTCAACTCACCGTCCTTTTGCTTGGTGGCAACTCGACCTCGTAGGTCAAAAATTCCTTTGCATAATCCCACTCCTCCAACCGTGGCAAGATGTGTAAACAATACAGCTCTAGTATCTTTTCATATGCTTCCCCGGTCGACGGAACCAAGTCGTCCTGCCCACGGTTGGACAGCCAATCCTCTATTATCTGACGACCGACAATCGGACAATTCACTTTCATGCTGGATGCAATATGTGTAATCAAGACTTGGTGTGGAAGAGATGCGGACGTAGGGGTCCGCGGCCATGATGAGGGGGTAAAAAGGGCAAGTGACCGCGCGTGTGACGTGGCTACAAACGATTGGGGCGATAGCAATAGCAGGTCGCGCAGCGTCACAGGTAAGGTGGCACGGTCTGGTGGTGAGGCGTACACGGTAGATTCGAGCGTTATGCGGAGAATGTCCCATTTACGGCGATGAGAGTCATATACATCTGGTATAGGTGCAATGGGAGGTTGCAACATTGCGAATGCTGAAGCAACCAAGGTAGTTGTGAGGACGACATCGCGGTAAAGAAATGCCTGAGTAGCCCTGTTATAGAGTGATTGTAGAGTGGCCTCTGCAGAAGAGGAGTTTGGGAGGGAAGAGTCGGAGCTGGCTTTGAGGGGTAACAAGCCCTGCGCGGGCATCGTTGCTTTGGTGGTCGTTGTTGTGGTCGACATTGGCCTCAGCACTTGATTGTGTGCGGAAGGGAGGCCCATGGCATGTGCCGGGTACCCTTTACGGATCCGGAGTCCGATTGCAGCCGCGTTGACTGCTGGTCAAAATACTTACAATACAGCTAAACCTCGCATGATTCCTGGGTAACAATCCGGTCGCATCCTGGAATATGAACTGGGCCATCGTTAAATAAAGCTTTGTTGGTCACGTTCAACAGTGTTTCACACTTTCATGCGCCTTTTTTTTTTTGGGCATCGCATCTGGACATCAAGAATATCGATTGCGGGATGGCATAGTGCTATATCAGACAACGTATGTAGAACCCCCACTCGACCAGAATCACCTCTTCTAGTAGCCTTCCAAGTTCATGGGCGCCAGCGGAAGCGGTACCTCCGTCACGAAAGGACAAACTAGTCAAAACGAGAAGTTCCGAGCACAGTGGAAAATTCTGAGTACAAGTGCACCCAAGCGTCACTCTGGAGGACGGGAACGCGGACAAGGATGCGGAAGAGCTTCGCCAAGCCCGAACTTTTGTGTCCTCGGAATTGTTCAATACTTAAAAATTTCTTGCGTGCTGCCGTTTATATGTCCTCCTGTACAGTCTTTGTCAGCAACTCTCACGCTCACCGGCTACGGATGGCAAGTACAAAGGAATATTGGCGTCTCTACAGTTACCGCTATTTGAACAAGAAAAAAAGAGAGATAAACAGTGTAGACATCTTGAAATTGCACCAGGAGAGTTGGGTAGCCTAAGCTGATTGGTTTGGCGTGTCACCAACCCGTACTGTATTTATTGTGTATGCAGGATCGGCCTGATGCATCTCGTCCGACGTCGGATATCATGACCACGCGTCAGTCGCAGTCTTTCATTTTAGGTTACAAAGAACATGCGTTTTTTCATCCCTCCTTTCATCCCTCTTTTTTTTTTCATTCACAACAACTCGGTTGCGAGTGACCTACATATTATAGGCACTCAGACATTCGCCTTTCGGTGTCCTCGAACTGATCTGGCGCTCTTCCTGGACAATGACAGCTGCTGTTGCTATACGATCGATGAAAGCCGTGCGCGACAACTCCTTTGAAACGCGTCGGGTGGATTTTGTGGACATGATCAACCACTGAGCGTGTTGAGCGGACCAATCGGAGTGGATATACTTTTATGGGGCATCGCAGACATCTTGTTGGCCGTTGAACATGGCCAGCCCGACGCTTTGACGACGTTTGAGGTATAAATGCAGTCGATTTTCTCTTCCAAGTAAGACCACCAACCTTGCACCATGGCCCATTCAAACTCACGTCCTTATCCCTTGCCGTTCCCGAGCGAGGTCCAGCGCACGCATATATCCTCGTACTCGTCTCTTGCGAATGCGCTTGGCACAGATCCTGGACACGCGAGTCAACAGAGACGGAGGCCCCTTCTGATAAAAAGTGACGTGATGACCGACACCCAAGCCATCTACTCAAACAGACCTCCTGTCAGTAACCCCTCGTATCCATATCCACCACGTAACGTCTTGAATCCTGGTACGTTCCGTGCGAGAGCACCGTTGTCGGTGTCCAGCGGAAGGTGCCCAAGCAACGCGAGCATCGTATGCGGCGAGAGCGGCGACCAGAAGGATCTACCCAGGTTTCCATCATGGTACGATCGCCTGCCACAGCCCTTTTTCGTGGAACCGGACAAACTCCATGGGTACCAAGCTGGACCTGAGTTTCCTGCGATCCACTTCCTGCGCAGGGAGGAAATAGAGCCTTATTCTATCTGGGATCTGTTGACCATGGACACTATGCCAGACTTAGTGGCCGGAAATTTGCCCATACTCATCCAAAGCCCTGATCGCTGGATTAAAATCAAGTTGATTGTATGCCCCTCATCTCTTTTAAACGACGAGGTACTCACCATGTATTTCAAACAGTGGCCAGGCTATTTGGGCTATCCATTTGAGAAACGAATACCTCTCAAACGGGGTGCCTCTTTGACGACAACCTTGTTACTAATGGCACTCGCGCGTCACATAAACGAATTCGTGAGGTGGCTTCAGGTATGTTGCCCGCCCTGAAAGACGAGCTATTCCAGTTTGTTTATTTTTTTCGTAGAACGAGGGTGCCGTTGTCGAACCTGGTCAAGAACATTGGGCAGTTACCGGAGTGCAAGAGGGTGATCCAGTGATGTGGAAAAATTGCGTCATCACTTCTCTGCAACACCGAACGGGTAGTATCTGGCAACCGGAGATTTATCATCCGAGATAATGATGACCACATCTCAGCTAGTTGGTAAGTGAAACGTCGTTCAATGCATCTATTTGTGGGATTTGTTGTAAAGCAAGCCTGGAGCCTGCACAATGTATATGGATCCGTCCTTGATATAGAAAGCCTCGATGGCGTGCTCGGGCCATAGAACTTTCTCCTCTGCGCATTGCACACTGTAGTGGGCGGCTGAGCCTTCATCACTGGGCTAAGAAGCGACAGACGAAGAAATTGAAAGTCCAAATACTTGGGGGTTATACTGTGACACCAGTTGAAGAGGATTCGCGCTCGACGGACACCTCTGCCGCGAGCCGCGAGATCTCAGAGAATGCTGCTTTGAGGGAATCCAAGTCTACATCGAGGCTCTCAGCGCGATTTTTCATCTGTTATAGGCAAGTTGGAACTGGACTCGGAGGAAAGGAGAACGTGGTTCTGCGTACCGCTGCGATGGTGTCACTTGCTGCAATGAGTTCGTGATGATGACCGTACACGAGAGCCTGTCGCTCGCTGTCTAGTTGCCGTATTTCTTCTCGCAGTCTCAGTATCTCACCGCCGTACGAAGGATGGAGCCCACCTGCAAGAAGCTCATTCTCACGCTTAAGCAGGGTAGGGAGAGAAGAGGTTGTGATTAGCTGATCGTAGTACGTCTTGGCATCGAAAGCAGGCGAGTCTGACACGACAATGTCAACACCAATCGGAAAAGGGTGACGTGGAGACATGCCCATGTTCATTGGATCATTGCTCTTTCCGGGAATTGGTGGTGGTGGTCCCACCCCGAGACCATAGTGTTTCCTCAACAGGTTCATTGCGCGTGTCTTGTTTGCTGATCCAGGAGGTGTGAGCGTCCCTTGGGAGGTTGACTGACGAAGTCCAGAATTTGGACGATGCGGAAAGGAAGCTGGAGGGCTCATCGAGCGGAGCGGTGAGGACGCCGCCCGTTGTGTGGACTGCCTTCGCTGCTTGGTCGGCGAGGACGGTAGGGACATTTTGGCAAGAAACGACCGACGGCGATGGCACGGGTCCGATTATGTCGCGGTCACGTGTCCTGACGCGATGATCGACTCACCATGGCGGCGCACACGCTCACTCTGCGACCACATTCACCTTCAATACATGGCTGTCGGCGTCGATGACTGGCTGGTTGCTGACAGCGAGGACGAAGATGTATTCACCGAATTACCGCCAGTAAATGGCCCCGGAGCGTCAGCAGCAACCCGCTCTGCCATGGCGGGTAATTTGACTCGGACCTCGCCTGATGGTAAGCTTCATCGTCGTACCGATGTTCACTATCTGGTAACAGCCGTCTACTATAGCATCAGTAATTCAGACGGCTACGAATCAACCACATACTCCTCAACGACTCGGTCGCCGATCTCCGTTAACGTTGGCAGACGGGTCCCTCTTCACCCCACCCTCAGGCGGGATGAACTCCACCATCGGTAACTTCACGGACGCACCCCAAAAATCTGGCGCACCATCAGCAGTTCCTCCCAAGCCACGGCCAAGGCCCCGAGTAGTGATGAAGAAAGCCGCACCTCCCCGCCATAGTGCCGACGCAGCGAGCACATCATTCTCTCACATCAGCGACCCTCCCATCTCAACAACGGGGAAAACTAATGAGAGCATTCATCCTGCAACGGCTACGTCGGTCGGTCTTTCTGAGGCGGCCGACGACGCATACTCCTCATTTGGCATCGCGGAGCGTGCCAAGATGCGTTCAAGGAAGCCACAGACGGCTAAAAAACCCATACAGCCCCCATATCAGATGAATGAAATTATTGAACTGACATCGGACGAGGATGAGCTGGCTTTGAAGCCCACGAAGCGCCAGAAGAAACAAGGAAACCCGGTGCCAAAACCCAACGTGCAAACAAAACCACGGCCAAAACCTACCCTGAAAGTCAAACCAGCAACTGTGTTACCGAGCGGCTCGCCATTGAATCGAACTGTGATGGGCCCTCAAGCACCACCCGCACAGCGCGCGTCACCCTCTCAGCCGCTTGCGTCAACATTACCTACCATCCCGCCGTCAACGCCACCGCAGGCTCGCGAGCTTACGCCCCTTTCCTCCCCCCCAGTAATTTCCCGGAAACGCAAGAGGATCCGTCCTTCGTTTGCTGAGGATGATGACGAAATGGATATCGTTGGTGGTAACCATAGCGGAGTTTCTCCATCGTTTGTGCAGCCTCCACCCTTCTTCGCTCCTTCGTCATCTTCAGTGCCCACGGATTCTGGAATTGACATTCCTCCTGTCGAACCACCCAGTGTCCGAGGTAAAAAGAAACAGGTCTCGTCCAGTAAAAAGGGACCCCAAACAAAGACGCAGAACAAAGGGAAGAAGGGCAAGAAAGTGGAGATAACCAGTGTCATTGATGAAGTGGTTGAGGCGTCTGCAAGAATAGCACAAGAGCCTCCTACCCTAGCTACGGAACACACCTCAAGCTTTACAAACTCCCCAGTGGTTGGAAACTCCGCCGTGACGAAGAAAACCGCAGGAAAGCAGACTGCAACGAAGAAGGGAAAAGCTAGAGTGATTGACTCCAGCGACGATGAAAACGAACCGGTTCCTCCCTCCAAGTCTAATACAGCTCATACGCCACCTGCAAGTGAAGGAGAGGGTCAAAGAAACAAAAGCAAGGTATATGGGCTGCCCTTTCTACGCCACTTTACTCATGCGTGTGATCCAGAAAAACTTGCGACCAGACGATCCTAGCCCCCCAAAACAAGTCGAGCACACTTCAACCCCTGGTCTTCAACTTCGCGGCTCTTCAGTCAAATCCAAGTTGACCCCTATGTCTGAGCTTATTCGACGCGTGAACTCGCAACCAAGTTCACCTTTTCCCAATGCGTCCCGAACATACACACCTCTTCTTAAATCTTCCCGAACAATGCTCTCGCGAATTGCCCCGCTTCATCCAAATCGTCGGACTCCCCCGCCCCCAATGCCCCGCCCACCACCTCCAAAGAAGAGCAAGAAACAGCTCGAAATGGAAGAGAGGATCGAAGAGGAGTTGGCGGAGACGGTCGATGGATGGTCTTGCCTTACAGATGAAGAGAGGAAGGCTCTAAGAAAGGCCCGGATTGATGCCGAACTGGGTTATGAATAGTCAAGGCTGTGACGGTTGTCTTTCACCCATTGTAGGGCTCGCACATATTCTGGACGCTCTTGAGGTTAGCATTGTTCAACTCAGATGTATGTAATAACTTTCATTCGTAATAGTGCTAAGGTTCCACAAGTTCGTGTAACATACATACAGGCGGAGTGACCTGTGCATGTCACTCGTTTGCGATGCTCGAGACCGCCCTCAATTCGCTACCTTCAACGAGCGTTGGAGATAAGTCTCAGGATTCTACTCTTGCACTCCTTTACCCTCGGCTCGTCGAGCTCCTCAAACTTTGGTACAGCTTCCATCAACCCCGCATCCGGAAATACCTCCCGGGCCACCACTCCCTCGGCCGTAGCCGCACAAATGCTCTTCCACTCAGAACCTCTTAAATCCCTTTCCCCAATTTGCATTACCACCACTCCCACCTTCAGCTTCCTGTCGCAAAAATCGGTATAAATCTTGTTATAGATCTTCCAGTGGTCCTTGACCCTGATCTTCTTCGCGTCGATACAGAGCAGAACGAGATCGACCCTGGGATCACTGCCCCGTAAAAGCTTCTTCGACTCACGGTCGGCATCAGGGACGATCCTGGCTAATTTGAGAATGCGAGTGGATATCGCAGTCTGCTCCGACGCCTCATTGAGCCCCCTCGTGTCCCAGATACAATATCTGGTACCCCCTTCTACCACCTCGTGTTGCGTGGCTCGGGTGGTGCACGGTCTAACGTTGTTGTTCACTTCAGCCTTTTCCTCGCCCATGAGCACATTCACTAGAGTGCTCTTCCCGACCCCGGTTATGCCGACGAGGGCAACGTGGATGGTGGGTTGTTTCGGTTTCTTTGCACAAAGGTTAGCGTCGACAAAATGCTAAGGGCGGATATAGAACTGACTGACCGACATCTTCCGACTTTGACAGGCGTGGCCGTTCACCAACGAAGTGCGTGAGTGATGGTGCAACAACTGAGATTGCTTGATACTTGGGTCTACGGGCGTGAAACCCTATATATCTTGGCATGCGATGGGTCAGCATGCCAGCATGCGGATTCCAGCAGGCTGTGCCACGCCCCGCCGCAGCTGGGTATCAACCATCGATATTAATGCCACCACCATCTAGAACAGGTTTCGCTTGTGACTCGGGACTTTCAATGGCTCGAAGATTGTACGTCGCGGACGTTGTAACTAGTGCATACAGTATATATTCCTATTAGTGCATATATCGTCAAGTACTTGAGAGAGAGATCTAAAATCGAAGTACCGAAAATGCTAGTGTGTTCCCGAACGACTTTTGTCAGATATCTGGGAACAAAAGCAGTCACGTCCTACCAGAAAGCCGAAAAACGAGGTCCTTGAGAGCCAGAGAGTCTTCCATGTATTCTGGGGAAGATGTATCTCGATATTTTCGCACCATCAACAGGAGATCATTGGTGCTGTCGAGTCCAATCCCCAAATTCAACTTTCCGAGCTGATCCCTGCACCTCCTTTCCCACTCCCTTGCAAAGCCCGGGGTCATCTGGGTGATCACGACCACCGGTCTGACCCTCCTGTTGCAGTACTCGGCGTAAACTTCGCGAAAATGTTCCCAGTGGATCGGAACATCGATCTTCGAGGCGTGAATACACCACATAAGGATGACGATGGAAGGAGATCGCGATTGCTCTCCGTCGTTTAGATCACTGACGCGCTTTCGACAGACGTCTCTGAGATCGCGTTCAGGCTGGCGTTTGGAGAGCAGCCCAAAACCTTGCTGACGAAGCCAATTGGCGGCCGTGTCCATGAGATTCGGGTGATCCACCGCTTCATCGAGCCCCCGTGTATCCCACACGCTGCATTGTAAGGTTATTCCGTCGGCTTCCAGCGGTGCTGTGTGCACGGTAGTCTCTATGGGGCATGGTCTAACATCGTTTGATACTCTGGCTGCTCTTGTTGAGCCGTCGGTAGCACCAATGATCATGTTGATCAGTGTGCTTCTTCCGACGCCAGTTTGACCAGCCAAGAGAATGTTGCATCCCCCGTTGCCCATGGCAGTCCGCTAAAGTAGGAATCATGTTTACTCTAGAAAAAAATATATATCGAAAAGCCCACGACTTACGTGCGTTGGTGCCATACTAGGTTTATTCGTGTACATCTTGGTTGTGAGACGCAGTCATTGCCAAGGGCGTTGCGTCGGAGTGGATGCTTTATAACTCAGTAAAGCTCTCTACACACGAGGCAGATGGCACCCAGATAATCGATGACAGCGCGTGGATGTTGATGCAAACGTTGATGTATGATGTTGGCCCTGCCAATAGTAAGAAACGGTGAAATTTCCTTCAAACATGTCATTACAATAAGTTGAAACAACAAGATGTTGCAATGCGTTGCCTTCCCGGAAACTTGGAGGGGCTTGAATTCAGAGGGTAGTTTGGTGATCAGTTCGCTTAAGGGGACAAGCTATTAGTGTGGGTCCGCTCGTGGGACTGCGACCAACCGCCACATCATGATAGTGCTACTAAAGGACCTAACAGGATGACAATATCTCCACCTACTGATCTTAGGGAAGGAAGCTAAACCGCATTTTGAAAGCGACCCTCCTACGAAAAGTTGGAGATAACTCTCAAAATCCTGCTCTTGCAGTCTTTTATCTCGTCAAGTCCTCCGAATATCGGTACAGCTTCAACCAACCTTGCATCAAGCACCTCTCCCATCACATCCCCTGCCATATTCCCGCACGTCCCCCTCCAGTCCGTATTCCTGGTATTCCGATCCATTCGAGTTACCACCACCGCGACCTTGATTTTCCTTCTGCAGAATTTGGCGTATATCTTGTCATAGTTCCTCCATTGAGCATCGACCTTTATCTTCTCCGCCCCGATACAGAACAGTATGAGGTTGATTTTGGGCTTATTACCGCGCAAAAATTTCCGGAGCTCGCGATCTGCATCGGGAAGCACTCTGAGGAGCTTGAGGAAACGAACAATGGAACCCGTCGCCTCCTCCTCCAAAGCCTCATTCAAGCCCCTCGTGTCCCATAAAGAGAATTGAACCCCCTCTTGCTCTATGTCATAGCGAACGGGTCGGGTGGTACACGGCCCGGCGTCGTTGGATGTTTTGGCACAATCTGAGCCATAGAGCACATTCACTAATGTGCTCTTCCCCACCCCAGTTATGCCAACGATGGCGATATGCTTAGTAGGTCCATTCTGTTCGTTGACGATGCTTAGAATGAAGAATGAAGGGCAAAAGGCAACAGACCTTTGGTAACATTGTCCTACTACAAATCTGGATAAATACAGGTGGGTGTAGGTCACTTGATGGGATCCACTCTAGTAATCGTGGTTGACCACAAGGCATCGTCGTGCTCACACCACGATGCACGCCACAGTAGTGCAGGTCTCGCCCAGCCTCATCTTTCAAGCTTCAGCTTCAAGGCGCGATGGTAATTACCAGCGTCTCATTTACAGCTTCGAGTAGATTTATGTAGGTCCATGGTACGTGAAACAACGTTTTGTAGGTACCGTAGGATACTCACTTAGCCAAATACCGTGGTGACACGGCATGCAGGCAACAAGGAAAACGTAAAAGGCTTCTACTTTCAAAGGTTATTGATTAACGTTTCGTGAGCTTGGAGATGAGATCTCTGAGAGCCTTAGAATCTTCGCCGTACTCGGGAGAAGATGCGTTTCGGTACTTCCTCACCCTTAATAGGGGAACATCCACGGTATTGGATCCCTCCCCCAGATCCAACTCTCGGAGCTGATTATTACATCTCTTCTCCCAACCAGTTGCATTTGGAGGCATTTGAGTGATCACTATGACCGGTATGGCCCTTTTTTCGCAATACTCCAAATACACCCTGCGAAATTGCTGCCAATGGATTGGAACATCGACTTTTGCGGCGTCAATACACCATATAAGGATTGGTATGGCCAGCCTAGTCCGGTCCCGGAGAGTTTCTTTCAACTCGCGCGCTTGTTGGGATGCCAGCTGGCGAATCCGGTCCACTAACTTGGTCATCCAACCTCGTTCAGGGGTATCCGCGGCTTCATCAAGGCCCCGCGTATCCCAGAGTAGACATCGCAAGCCTGTTTCCAGCGATGTAGAATAAGAAGTGGTGTGCACGGTGCACGGACGGGCACCGTTCGACACTTTGGCTGCACCATCTGCCTCATCTCGGATGCCGATGATCATATTGATAAGAGAGCTTTTTCCGACACCTGTCTGGCCAACAAAGATGACATCGATTTCGACACTGGCCTGAAAGTATCGACAATATTTACGAGGATATCAAACGACGAAATCACTGACTCACCTCCGCCATTCTGGCTGCTGGAAGCGACAATTTCAAGGTCTGGGTATTGGATGCAAAGACGTATTTACGCGTTCGATGTGGTAAAGGGTGTATGCGAAGCAGAAACGTTGTAGCTGCTGGTTGTCGCCAGATGTTAGTTGTGCACGAGGCAGATCCATATCAGTGATGATGGTATCTGCCCACGTTTGCACAGTGCCGTATTTGGATATGTTTGTTCTTCCCAATCCCTGTATCGACGAGCGGCGCGCACGCGCCAAATCCCCGACTCCAGGGAAAAGACATACCGTTGGTCCATTTGGCCGGACGCGTTACTGTATTTCAACATCACGCAACACTCTTCTCATATCTGCTTGGTTTGCAGTACCATCGTAGGCGAAAGTGTATGTGTCCCGTACGTTTCAAATGTCACCATTTGCAATGTCACCATTTGCAATGTCACCATTTGCAATGTCCGGCATTGCATGTGTTACTGTCTGCGTACAGCCGCGTGCTTGCGCGCATGCAGATGTAGTGGTGTGGGGTGTGGCATGGCCGTGGTGGAGGCCTTGAGGTGTCGTCCTATGAGTTCTTATCCTTCCGCTTGCAAGGTCTGAACAAACTAACACCCCAGCTATTATGGTGAAAGATTCACACGCGACAAGTCCTCGTGGGAGTCGGGGACTAAGTGGCTGTGCATACTAACCTTCCCGACCCGTTGATATCGCTGTCGTTTTCAACGTTAAACCGAGCACTGATTGCTATCCAAAATATGGCTTTTCCTTACCTCACAAGTGCTTTCGACAACTTGAAAGACCAGGCCAAAGACGCAATTTGGGCGCTTTCTTCGTGTCTCTGCCACCAATCTGCCAAGATAAAAATTAATGGTCGAACGTGTCAGTATACAGTGGTCGCGTCGTCATCAATTTGATTCGTGGTCATACATCGTTCCGGGTCACTGACAATACCTCTCCGGTAGTCGATATCATCAAAGTGCTCGGCGAAGGTGGATTCTCTTTCGTCTACCTCGCTCAGGATGAAACTAGTGGGGTGAGTACTTGTCTTGAAAACATCTTCGTTATCCTGAAATATCATTGTTCAGAGACAATTTGCCCTCAAGAAAATAAGATGTCCCACCGGCGCAGAGGGCGTAAAGGAAGCCATGCGAGAAGTTGAGGCATACCGGCGTTTCAAGTGAGCGACCATACGACTCTTGCTCATAATTCTCAATGCTCATGTGACTTCAGGCATTCAAATATCATACGCATACTGGTGGGCTGCTTTCCAAAACCAATGTCAAGGTTACCCAAGTGAAACTCTACTAGGACTCTGCAGTTGTTCAAGACCCCGAAGGTGAAGGTCAAATTGTATACCTCTTCTTACCTCTGTACAAGGTTTGTCTGCGTTCAAATTCAAATTGTTTTTCTAACACACAGCCAAGCGTGGAAACGTCCAAGACGCCATTAACGCGAATGTTGTAAACGGAAAACACTTCTCAGAAAGAGACATGGTTCGCATATTCAAGGGTACATGTGAAGCCATTCGTGCTCTACACGATTACCACACGACGTCTGGCTCGCAATCACAACCCCGTCCAACATCTTCCCGGCACTCTGTACCATCTACGTCACAAGACCACCACTCTGACGATGAAGAGGGTGACGAACTGCTATCACATCCCGAAGGCAACGGTGATTCATCCGTTAACGTACCCCTTGTGAAAAGACGTCGAGTGGATGTGGAAGATGGCGTATTCGATGACGAGGAGGAGGTTTCGAACATACCAGATCTGCAAAATGGAAATTCGGAACCTGGAAAGAGTGAACATGTACCATATGCTCACAGAGATATCAAACCAGGGTGAGTCTTTTAGTAGCTTCGGTCGTCTCTTGACTGAGGGATTAGGGGATTAGGAATGTCATGATCGCTGACGATGGCGTGACACCCATACTCATGGACTTTGGTAGTGCAATGAAAGCCAGAATCCCCATAGAGACCAGGTCGCAAGCGTTGCTGCAGCAGGTAAAACATCTAGTTGATTCCGATGCAGGGTCTTATTGGTTCCATTACAGGACATTGCGGCTGAGCAAAGTACAATGGCTTACAGAGCACCAGAGCTCTTTGATGTCAAAACAGGTATAACTCTGGACGAAAAAGTTGATATTTGGGTAGGGTTTCCTGCTTCACACATTTCATGATATACTCAATTTACCAGTCACTCGGCTGTACACTGTTCGCAATGGCGTATTCACATTCTCCGTTTGAGAATACCCAAACCACGGAACAGGGTGGATCTATCGCTATGGCTGTTCTCAACGCGCAGTACAAGCACCCGAGCTCAGCCTATTCTCAAGGCTTGAAAGACCTCATCGATAGTATGCTGAAGGCGAACCCCAAAGAACGGCCGAATATCCATCAGGTGTGTGCTACGTTGACCAACTTCAAGAGCTCGAGCAAACTTGATTGCAGGTCATCCAGTCGACCAACAGGGTATTGCAATCTTTGATGTAGATCAGGACTTACGATAATCCATCTTCGAGGACTTGCCCATTTTTCAGTGGCAGATTTCATGCAGGAACCATCTATACAATCTACATTCCTCATAGCCTGGACTCCCACTAGGTTACGATAGCTTGTTGGCTTTCTCAGCGCTTTTGAGCTTAGACTTGAGAACTGACTTTTTGCTGTCACTTGAAGTCTTAGTGCGTGAAGCTGATCTCGCTGTCGTGTCCCGAATCTCGACGTGTACGATCGCGCTGGTAGAGCTTTTACTTTTCAACTTTTGCTTCTTTTGAGTTTTTCGTGGTGAGCTCTGCAAGTTCACCTTAGATAGCGCGGCAGGTCTTGTTTCGTCAGCAGTCGAGAACCCATTCAATGCTTTCTTAGCTAGCGCCTTCGCCTTGAGTTCTTTATGACGATTTCTCTTCTCAAGTATGGCTGCTTGTTTGACTTGCTGCGAAGTGGTACTGCGTCACAATCTCGGGCTTACGAAGAACAGAATCCTTACACGTTTCAAAGCTCGCTTCGACAGCTCCTGTGACTCTGCCCTTTGCACGTCGGATGCAGAACGTATCCCTCTGACGAGTTCCCAAGCATTACTGCGCGGGTCTGCATCAGCAGAGAGCAGCCTGAAGTGCTCTAAACGTCGTTTGTGTGCCTGCACAAATCAGGGCTCAGTTAAATTAATTTCGTTAGATGGTTTTTTGCAGAGATCTACATACGTTCGCATTCCTATGTGCAGTGGCCATTCCTGCATTTTTTATGAGCTTTCCCTTGCACAACACGCACCCGTGAGCAGTCGGGTCTAAAGAAATGAGATAGAGCGGATCTTTCAGAGCCTCAGCGACCGATATCGGTGGATCCTCGTTGACACCTTCGTCCTCGGAGGCTGCGTCCTCTTCCTGATCCCTGCCTTCGCCAACGTCTGCGTCCAGGTCATCGGATTGAGTACTCTCGTGCTCTGAGCTTGGTTCGGATTCGGATTCATCAGAGTCTGTGTCATTCAGACCCATCATTTCCTTCGTGTCTTGGTCCAAACCCAGTTCTTCCTCTTCTTCCCGCCTCTTTCGTTTTCTTTCCACTCGTTTGAACATTGGGAACGGACTGGAATGTGCAGTTGGACTCGGATTCCGAGTCGGAGTACGTCGAGTTTGAATTGATCGGGGTGCATAGCCACCAGCGTGCTTGCATTTTTCTTCCGTTCATGCATTGTCGGGGTGCCCAACTACTCGGATTCAGAGACATCAAACAGAGTCATATCCTCGAGAAATGTCTTCATCAGCAAGTCAGGTCCATCTCATATCAATCTCGAAAGTCGGATAGCTCTGTCTCTCAAGGATCTGTGCATACCCGTTCCTCCGACGAAGTGAAGCGTGTTACGACTGTCACAGAACAGCTCCTCAATGCGGCTTCTAGGTCTCGCATACTACCTGCGTCAGGGTGGAAACACAAGAAGTCGCTGAGAGGAGAAGAGAAGCGACTTGAGACGGATGTCCGTGCTGCTGGGAGTTCGCGCAGACCGCCAACTAAACAATTGGCTGCATGGCAGGAGGCAGCAGTAGACTCTGCCCCGGAACTGGACGAGACGGATGAATCCAGAGCAACTGATATCCCGGCCCTTGGTACATACGTCGACATTCGCAGGTGTGTGATGAATGTAATCCCGCACCCATGCGCTTACTGAACCCCAGGGGTTTGACCTCTGCCTCGGGAATTGTTCTTGGTCATGCTTTGCTTGATAACCGCAATTTCATCCTCTCCCTTACCCTCTCTGGAGATATACTTACCCACTATGTTGCCGATATCTTCTTCGAAATTCCGCAGATGGTCCCTCGTGATCTCGCGAAGAGAGCTGGCATCGCTCAGTCACCCACAAGGACAGAAATCAGCGCACGCGTTGAGATTCTTCGGAGGCTTCGGGAGGTCGAGCGCCGAGTTGCCCAGTCCTATTGCGCCATCGGCAGCCGGAATATTGCCCTCTACCCTCTTGTTAGATCTCCAAATTCCGATGAATGGTCGACCGTCACAGTACCGCAAGCTGCAGAACTCATATCTGACCCGAAAAACATGGACTATTACAACTTACTGGCAACGCACCGCTACCTCATGAACCATACTATCGAGTTCGTCCCGCACTCCACTTCCCATCGTACGGTCCAGGTGTGGGCCGTCCGTCCGCAGTCCCACGTAGACAAATTGGTTGTCGTCAGAGGCCTGATTCACCAATCAAGTCCCGCTATCGATTCATTTGTATCCAAAGCCCGTTCCATCATGGCTGCCAACAGAAAGCGTTCTATAGATTCTTGGAACGAAGCCCCTACCCAGGAGCTGGATACGGATATCCGGTATACACAAGGGGATCGCCTGATCATTGATGTGCTGCACCACTCCCTTCACCGTCGTCGCCACATTCGTGCTGATCCCTATTCCCCTGTTGTGACGACCATCCTCAAGAAATTGGAGGTTGCGGAAGTAATTGACATTGCGGTTCTACATCAAGTCTTGGTCGACTTGGGTCACCTGGCTCCGTGGGACGACTTGGCATCAAGGTGGTCGGAACTCGGCCTGGATCACACCCCAGACGAGAAGTCAGCGAAGGTCGTTGCGGAGGATCGGATAGTTCAAAAGAATCTGACCAAAATGGCCCTGACGAACTCGCAAAATAATACTCCTCTTGGTCCCGAGGATCTTTACCCCCGCGACCCGGTGGAGCATTTGCGGCATGACTTTGGCAACTTGCCTGTTTATGTCGTCGACGATGTCGGTGCTGAAGAGCTAGACGATGGTTTGTCGATCGAGCCCATTCTTACCGAGCCTGGTGCGGCGTGGATACATGTCCACGTCGCAGATCCCACAGCCGTTATACCTCCCACGCATATCTTCGCACAAGAGGCACGCAAGATGGGGTTCACAGCATATTTTGCGCACAGAACGTGGCCCATGCTCCCCAAGTCTTTGACACTGTCAAAATTGAGTTTGGGCGCAAACTCATGTTCCGGACACCCCGAGCATGTGCTCACCTTTAGCTTCAAACTCGACGCCAAAGGAAACATGGTGGACTACGGCGTCCGGGCAGCACTGGTTCGCAACGTCGTCATGGTGGATTATGACAGCGTAGATCACCTCCTCGGGTCAGTCAGGAGCTATGAATTCCTCCGTCCCTTTGATCTTCCGGGCCATTCTCCTACTTCCCCTGTGACGAACTTGAGTGCCGAGCACATCAACAGTCTGCGCCTCATCACCGAGGCAATTTCGCGACACAGGCAACGCAATCTGGCCTCCAGCAATTATTTCTACACCTCTCAGTCTAAAGCCAGGATTACTGTCAGTCCCAAACCTTTGAATGGCACCTCTCTAGATTGCCCCGATCCCTATCGTTTTCGCGGTTTCCCGTCGTTAACCTATGAGGTTGTGGGGCAGCAAATGCAAAGTTTTGGCGCGCGCATGATCATCTCGGAATGTATGAAAGCTGCGTGTCGCGTAGCTTCTCGTTGGTCTTTGGAACACGGCGTCCCAATGCTTAGAAGATCATCCAAACCGCCTGTGTGTCTTGGAGACCCCCAAGCCGTACAGAAGTTGTTGGCGATGCGGGACTCGGATGGCCATGTGGATTTTTACGCCGTACAGAAATCCAAGCTATTTATACCCTCGGTTGAGCACACACTCGAGCCTGCGATGCACTGGAGCATGGGAATCCCGCATCACGAAGGTTACATCCGTGTCACGTCGCCGCTACGGCGACACAACGACCTCCTAGCGCATTGGCAGATCAAGCACGCGCTGCTAAATCCTGGGACAAAAACCTCGCTGTTCTCACCGGCATGGTTGGAGGAGTATGCACCTGAGATCCAAAAAAAGGAGAAGGAATACAAGCGGGCAGAGAGACTTGATGCCGACTTCTGGTCCCACTTGTATCTCAAACGTTTCATAGAAAACCCCCATCCAGAGAGCGATCGTCACGATCCGTTACAATTCCTGAAAGCTACCATTTCCGGCGTACGTCTCGATGGAATTGGGATGGCGAGCTCACTCGCCTGCCACATACCCTCGCTTGGTTTATCTGGATCATTGCCCGCACCGTCGAGCGAGGTGTTAGGAGTTGGTGATATTGTCAAGGTTCGGGTAAAGGCCGTTGAAGTGGGTCCCCGACCTCGGCTCCACCTATCGTTGAGAGAGGGTTAAAAAAATTAGAGTGCATATTCGATTTGCTAAATGGATGTAGATTAAATATTAAAGCTCGTCGTGAGTACGCTCCGGTGTGACGGTATCCTGGACCCGCTATACACCTCAAGAATTAATTCTACAGTCTCAGTAAGTTTTTTCTGCCTTGGGTACTTGCCATGGGGACGTGACCGGTGACCTCCGGATTTAAATTCATCTCTAAATCTGTCACAATCTGTAAGCCCGATCTTTCAGATCTCGGGGTCAGATTTCGAGAAATCCGTCGCGTCACAAACGCAACGCCTCATAGGCTTTTGTTGAATTTTTTAATACTTTTGTCTGAGTACATGAGTGTCCATGAATTCCTAGGTCTGTAGACTGACGGGAGTGTGGTGTTCTGAAAGGTTTGCCATTAAGCTTGTATACCTTACGCGAGTATTAGCCGAGATGGCCTGATTTTGATTCTCCGGAAAAGACCTGCTGACTAAGCAATCTAGGTTTATAGCTCTTATACTACAAAAATTCGCCTACCGTGTGGTGTTACTTCCCATCTCTCTCCCTCTTTGTTCCCAATGTCAGTCAGTAGTACGTTGCCCGCTGTGGGCTACATGGCTACTGTGCTGGAATCTGTCCAGAACTATATCGCAAACTCGCCGGGACGCGCTATTCTCCTCGTGGTCGTCTACTCACCGTTCATTGCCATCATCCTAAACGTTCTTAGGCAGCTGGTTCGTACTGCGGTAATGCATGCTGAACCAAACTAACACGCTTGCAGATTCTTCCTCGTCACTCTTCGCTGCCTCCAGAGGTGTTTCATTTTGTACCCATCTTTGGTTCTGCAATTTCATATGGCAATGACCCATTGACCTTCTTCGCTCAATGTCGAGAGAAGGTACGCTGCAACATGTTGTACTAGTTCTTAGTCCAATCGTGTTGTCCTTGGCAGTATGGCAACGTCTTCACGTTTGTTTTGTTGGGCCGTAAAGTTACTGTCGCACTTGGTTCCAAGGGCAACAACTTTATTCTTGGTGGCAAATCTACGGCATTCTCAGCAGAGGAAGCTTATAAGGTGTGTAGGAGTTCCTGCAACATCCTACCCTTGGCTGACTGTTCCGTAGCATCTCACGACGCCAGTTTTTGGCAAAGATGTTGTCTACGATGTCCCCAACGAGGTGTTAATGGAACAGAAGAAATTCGTTAAAGTTGGTCTCTCGGTCGAAAACTTCCGTGCCTACGTTGGTATGATCGAAAACGAGGTCGACCACTTCATGAGGACGGATTCAGCATTCTTGATCTTCCAAATGAACGATATTAATGAATGGGGACGTTTCGATGTTGCAGACATTATGGCGCAAATCACCATTTTGACTGCATCGCGGACACTTCAAGGCATCGAGGTTCGCGAAAGCTTGGACAAGTCATTCTCAGAATTGTTCAATGATCTGGATGGTGGATTCACGCCGATTAACTTCCTCTTTCCCAATCTTCCCTTGGAGAGTTACCGTAAACGTGACATAGCTCATAAGAAAATGAGTGAATTCTACATCAGCATCATCCGGAAACGCAAAGAGTCCGGTGTTGTGAGGACAGGTTTCTACAGTGTTCGACTTTATACTCACATTCGTGGCAGGATGCACAGGATATGATTTCCGCCCTCATCGGTCAAAAGTATCGCGATGGTAGAGAACTCCGGGACCACGAGATCGCCCATATCCTGATTGCGCTTCTCATGGCGGGTCAACACACCAGTTCAGCTACTGGTTCTTGGGCCCTCCTTCACCTCGCAGACAACCAGGAAATACAGTAAGTCTACCTTCACTTTTCCAAATGCTTTATATTTATCGCCTTTTTTAGGGAGGCATTCTACCAAGAACAGGTGAAAAAATTCGGTAATCCTGATGGCTCATTCAGGAGCATGACCTACGAGGAACTTCGCGAACTGCCCGTCATGGACTCAGTTATTCGGGAGACGCTTCGCCTCCACCCACCTATTCACAGTGTCATGCGTTACGTTCGTTCTGATGTTCCCGTTCCGCCCACTCTTGCCGCGCCTTCGAAAGACGGCACCTATGTAGTACCCCGTGGTTACTACGTTCTTGCTTCTCCGAATGTCAGCCAGGTTGATCCGCAGATATGGTTGAACCCGGATACTTGGGACCCAACCCGGTGGAGCGACCCTGAAGGTGTTGCAGCTCAGGCTTTCAAGTCATATTCGGATGAAACCGGCGAAAAGATCGACTATGGATTTGGTGCCGTGAGCAAGGGAACGGAGAGCCCTTACCAACCGTTCGGTGCTGGCCGACACCGTTGTATCGGCGAGCAGGTAAGTGACGATCTTCTTTGCTGAATGTTGGCTCAGCTGTTCTTTGCTCAGTTCGCATACTTGCAACTGGGAACCGTTCTTGCAACGTTGATACGCCAAGTAGAGGTTAGGCTGGATCAATCCTTGCCAGAGCACAATTACCATGTACGTCCGCCTGGTCTTTGTTAGTACGCACACTCAGCTTTTCTCTATCTAGACTATGATCACGATGCCCAAGAAGCCACGTAATGTCTGTTATAGACGTCGGGCCTTTGATTGATAGACATGCTATGTTACTCTATTAGTATTATACTATTAGGCGCTTTTATGCCAGGGAGTGATTCGTGATACCCATGATTTTCTTGTTTGCTTGGCTTTGTAGTTGCTTATCACATGACTTGAGATCGGAAGTCGGCCGCTCCGCTTGCCTTTGAACGACGCACAACCGAGCTAGGACAGCCGAACAAATCTTGCAATATGGCTTCGATGTTCCCTGTTATTTTCATCCTCGTCATTGTCCTGGGCTTAATGGCCTGTGGCTACTTGTTTGTCCCGAAAGGCTCCCAGCAAACGTAAGTGGCAGCCTGAAATTGGATGGACATCCAGCGACTGAGCGTACCGCCAATGCAGAACTATTCGGACTGCCATTCTGCTAACGCTTGCGTCTTGCTATCTCATGTGGATGATCACCTACATGGCACAGTTACATCCTCTCATTGGTTAGTACAAAGCGTCCCCGCGCCACGCCACGCCAACTCACATGGTTTGGATACACAGTGCCTTATAGGACGGTGCTGGAGGTCTGATGGGTCTCGACGCTCGGTGCTTGCTCATAGCTTCAATACCAGTCGGTCCTATGCTTCTTTCCTTGACCTTGCCTGATAACTTTGAGCCCAGTTTTATTAGATGTACATGAGTTAGATGCTATCTATTTCTGAAATCCACTTCAAGCCAACACGCCGTCAAGTGGACGGAATTCATTGCTTCCTTTCCCTCTCTGAGTGGGTCGTGTCTGCGCAACTCTCGTTCCAACTCGTAGCCCAGTTATCTCCACCTCCACTGATTTGAGTCCAACCAATGTCTTCAGGGCGCCATGGAGCACCATCGTAGGTCATACCCATGTGTACGCCAGAGTCGAACGAGCTTTCCCCTACATCATAGTCTGGTTCATCATCCTCGCAAATAACGTTCTCGCTCTCCATTTGCGTGCTTTGTTCAAGAAACCGATCGGTAAGCCCCCCAACTAGTTGAATCTTCCAGTTTTCGCGCCGTTGGCCGGCAACTCTTCGTAACTCTAATTCAGTACTTTGTTCCGCAACGTCGAGCATCACCTCTATGGATCCACCACACAAAACCGGCAGGTTATCTGTGAACCAGAGTTCCTGAACCCCGAAGATCATTTCTCCCCATTGTTGAAACTTGAGAACCATTGCCTCCTCGATTTCCCTCAAGTCTGAAGGGTAACCTGCGCGTAGATGCGCTTCGTGGCGGTGCATCGCCACTAACGTGTGGGGTTCCTTGATCGCACCACGAACGGCCTGCGTTCCATGTTCCCTTGCTGCGTTGGAGAAACGGTCGTCCAACCGCCTAAAAGACGCAACCTGAGTGGCGCCACCCAAGACCCCGTCCCGCCCCCAAGGGTCCTGCTCTTTGGGTATCCCTATAGTTGCGGTCTCTACCGCGTATCCCCACTGGTGCGCGACACTCTTGCACCACCGGACAAACTCGTCGACGGTCCATTCGAACTTGTGGTCGGGGTGTCGGAATATGCGGTCGGTGCGGCCAGTCGGGTCGAGATACCCTTTTGGATCCGCAGCTCCTGGTGGGGACCATCGTCGGTTGAAAGTGTACGACGGAGTAGTGACGAGGAACACGCGTGGACGGTACACACAAAGTACGATGGGGGCGACGTGGACGAGGACGTCGTCTGTCAAATGCTCGATGCTACGCATACACACGGGTGCTCATCAGCTGGATAGAACAGCAAGATGACATGATGTGGACCTTACAGTTCGCTGGCGATGATACACTGCATGTTGACGAACGCGGGATTGATCGCGTCGACGCTGCCTTGCCACAGCTCGACATCCAAAGGCTCCCAGCGCGTATAGAGAGGGTTGGCTGATGCCGGAGATGTGTATCGAGTGGCAAATTCTAGTTGGGGAGATGAAATGTCGAGTCCTGCGATGCGTGTCGCATGCAGATCGGGAGTATCTTCGTCGTTCAAGCCAACGTTGCAAAAGAGCGAGGACAGGGCGTGATCGTCGTCTTGGAATTGATTCGGTGTCAGCCATGGGGCGGGCTGGCACAGCGTTGCAAGGAGGGCGCCTTCACCGCAACCAATATCTAGGATCTGTGTATGTTTTGTTGCACGATATCACAAAACGATTGATCCGAATTATTATTGCACGAACCTCGGTGAGTCTCTCACGTCGGAGAATGTCTAGTATCCATATTCTGCGTTGATGATGCAATGGAGGAAAGAAAGTGACTTTGGGGGGTTCGCAATCACTTTGCATGACAAGGTCATCCGGTGATCAGACTGATCAGAAGTGGGATGCAACGAGGAGAGTTGGAGGAAAGCGAGGAGCAAGTCGGCACCCGCTCGCAAGTCTGTCATATACTAACTACACGGCAGGCACTTGGTCGGAGGAGACCCAACAAAGCCACAGTGAATTGCCGCAAGCGTGTAATAAATACAGGAGGATCTAGGCAATTATAGGACCAAAACAGCAATGATATGTACAACAAGCGACGTAACAGCCTAGTTTACCGAAGGAGGAGGAAATATAAGCAGTCAAACGAATGCCGGAAACGTACAAGGCAAGGGACAATGGAATGATACAAGGGTGATTAATGTATAATGTATGGGAGCTCGGCGTGCAAAAGGATCTGCTCGGAAAGTCTTTATGAACACAAGAAACATGCTGTTTTGTTTTCTCACGCAGAACGGAGAGGAGATCAGACCAAGGCAGCTGATTGTAGGTAACCCCGGAAAATGGAGTCCCGCACTGGATGATTTCTTTGATGAGAAATGGAATGCTGTCACTAAGTTGAGTACCTACCGTTACCGATAATGCTTTGTGTAGCTTTCGTATCCTGAAATAGCCAAACGCAGGTCAGGCAACGTATCCTGCAACAAGGGGAACACTGACCGTAACGTTAGTCAGGTGCGTATATAAAACTCGTCGGTTTTCGTTGTTCCTCCTGTGCACTTGCAAAAAATGTGCCCGGAAATATTGTACTACGGATTCGTACTCGTTGGGACGGTCGCCGTATGACAGGATACTTCTCCATGTGAGTGACGGGATAAAGGCGTGACAGACACTTACTATTTGGATACCGGCAAGCCTTGCTGGAGTTTTTTTCTCAGAATGTCCGTCTTATCTGTCGAACGAATATCTACTTAGTCCTCATTCTCGGAATGTGCGTGGCAGACATACTGAGGAACAAGACTAGGTGGACCTTTTTGAGCAACTGATTTGAACAGATTTGGGTAAAGAGTTGGAGCGAATCGTCAATACGGTTTGTGCGAGGGTCTTCTTCAAGGTACTATATTGTGGTACATGAGTTAAGCGGGGTATGTGCCTGTTGGGGGAAACGTACCTGGTCAAAAGCACTGATCGGGCTAACAAAGATAATGGCATTTGCATCATCAAAATATGGCACCCATGAGTGACGCTGTCCTCTGGCGCCACCAACGTCAAAGAGATGCCATGATACGGTCTTCCCGTGGATATCCACGTCAAAGATATGTTCGGCAACACCCATCGTCTGGATACGGGCGTGCAAGATGTCATCTGCTGCGCATCAGCCAATAATGGTATGAAACCCATTAGGAAGACCTACCTGTCGACGGAACGTATTCTCTGGCGGAGATGCGAGCAATATTATTTAAGAAGCTATGAAGGTGAATTGTTAACAAAATGCACGCATATATGCGCTAACTTACAATTCCGACCACTCATCGAGCTTCAATTTTCTCCTTGAAATCAAAGCACGAACAACCGGGTGCTCCCAAAGGGTTGTTATGTCCTCCCGTGACTGGTCCAACAGCATAGCGACGTTGTCGGCTAGAGTATCCGCACTGACGTCAGTTGACGTAGCTGTACCTGGACGCTCAATGGACAGTTCTGCGCTTTCCGTTTCAGCTCGTTTCGACCGCCTTCCCATGAGCTTCTGGCCCGCATGAATGGTTCTCGCCTGCCAGCCGCTGCGAACATAGACTTCTCCTTTGCCAGATCCTGACACAGAAATACCACCGCTGAGCCGATCACCCAGTTGGGGCTCTGTGTTTACGAGGGGCAGAAGGCGGCGGCGCAAATCCGAGATGGAGTATTTTGTAGGGCTTGAAGCCGTGGGGCTTGGAAGTTCCGCATCCAAGGAGGAAGCACCGACGGGCAAACCGACGAAGCTGGTGCGAGATGTCCCGACTAAAAGGGGGTCATCCTGGCTCAGTTCTTGGCGCTCCAGCGTGCTATGGGAGTCAGAGCCATCATCGATGTCATCCCACGCCTCCAAGGTAACGAGGATTTTTTTGATAGAACGGACGACGTTGAAATATACGACAGTTCTCCAGGAGATGCGCTCACTCTCGAGCGAAGCTGGGCTGTACATGAGCTGGAACTGTTTTTGCAATGTCGACTTGCCTGACTCAGCCTGGCCCAAGAGCAGCAACTTGGGGAACAGGTGACATCAGTCCCCCTCAAATAAAGTGATAACATGAACGATCAGTGTCACCTTGACGTCGCTCTTGGACTTTTTCAACTTCTCACGTTCAATTCTGAGTTCCTCATCGATTTGCTCCGATATGCGTCGAGCCTCTGCCTCCTGCTGCAGACGCACTTGGCGGTCAGTCTCCGACTCCGTTGGGGGGGGACGGAGTGCGATAGAGAGGGGGTCGTCCTGGCTGCGAATGGAGGGTGTTCGGATCATGATGGCGGTTTGAGATTAAGAAGGGCGGTTCCACACAACCTTACTAGGTGTGTCTTGGCACAGAGGAAATCACTGTGATTCCGTCAGCATCCGGAAGTCACGCGTTACATCCGTCACGCCATGGTGAGTTCTTTCGATCCGCCACAGTCGCGCGCATGTGCTCACGGTCCCGTCCGCTAGTCCGTAACGCTCTATACCTCCCATGGCGAACTCAAGGTACGCGCTTTACCAAACTTTACTTGAACCCTGCTACCATTTTATCCAAGATCGAGGTATTCTGCGAAGCCGTACCGAAAACCGCAGAAGTGTGTGATTCCAATCGTGCTTGATGTCTCCCACTCATCCCCATGACTCCAGAACTTCCTGGCCCTCTGCGGGTCTGGCTATTATGACAACTGCGTATTTCACCGAAACATCAAGGGTTTCATGATCCAAACGGGTGACCCGTCTGGCTCAGGCAAAGGCGGCCAGAGTATATGGGGCCAACCTTTCGCAGATGAGATACGATCCACACTCAAGGTGCCAAGTTTGCCGCGCGTAATCTTCTCCCACTGAAACACCTGGTTCCACGATGTCCTGCTTCGCTAGTTCAACAACCGTGGTATGGTCGCTATGGCGAACTCTGGGCCCGATACGAATAAATCCCAGTTTTTCATCACTTACGCAAAGCAACCACATCTTGACGGCAAATATACGATCTTCGGGAAGGTCATTGACGGCAACGAATCCACTTTGGACTTGATGGAGCGTGTCCCCGTCAACAATAAGAACCGACCCCTCGCCGAAATCAAACTCACCCACGTAGGACATAAACTAAAGCTCGGGAACGATTCCTGAATCTATTTTCTAGGTAACAATCCATGCCAATCCTATTGCTGATGCACAACTAGTTGGCCGTTGATGTATCCTCTCTCGACATTGCCACCCAACCTCCAGCGTAATGATTACGTGCCATTGTAAGGTATCGAATTTTCACCGCTTGATAAACCCGACAAGCTCTTTCTGCAGTTCTCTTTGTTTTCTTGCTTTGTCTATATCATCCACGCTGCGGAGATCATACACGATGTCACGCGTTTTCCCAAAGTACACCTGTGGGCGGTCACATCAATTATCGTTCTATTAGTACAAGGGAACCGACCTCTTGAAGAAGGTTACGCATTTTGATCTCCATCTCCTCAATCATCCTTCCTGTATTGGTAATATGCGAGGAAGAATCCTGCAGGGGCCAGTCTTGCTCCGTCTAGATCGTAAGAGGCGCAAGAAGTGAATTAAGAAGGCTTTGAAGTTTTAGCAATTCACCTGTCGAGTCATGCTTCCGCTCAAATTGACTTCTCCCGATGACTTCGAGCCGTGCTCGGAAGCTTTCTTCTCCTGGCTAGCAACGGCGCGAATTTGTGCATCTTCGCTGCGCCGTGTGACAAGCTGAAGCATAACCGTGGACGTCAGTTTGTAGTGAGCTTGCCTCCCGCGTTCTGCCGTTTCAAAGACGTGTATAGAGTCCCATGACCCGGACGGTTCATCTGCGGTCGAAGGATCCATCGCTGGGAAGACGTTCAGTCAGTATCACCGGTCCGTGATCCCAGGAGCGAAGGGTACGAAAGCACAACAGACTGTCCAGGAGCCGTCGCGGACCCACCCTTCTTTAGCAGTACTACGCCAGCGAATCCGCCATCCTCGAGCTCCCAGAGGTAAACAGAAGAGACTCCCCCTTCGTAATATCTGTCACGCGTGGCGGGGGTAGTAGAGATCTACATGAGAAATATTAACGTAGACGCGGGTAGCTGGAACGCGTACAGTTCCCTATAAGTATCGAAAGCCTCGTTCGCCGTGATTTCTAGCTTGCGTAATTTCAGACTCGGGGTGGTCCCGTCTTCCAGAGGAGGGTCATACTCGTTGGACCACGGTGATCTAGGGAAATGTGTCAGTCGTACCACGCGAGAGTTTACGTCTTTGTTGGGTTGGGACAATCGATAGCCTCCCAATGCAGTGAACTGCACGACGGGGTACACTCACCGATAGCTATCGCCGTCTCTGTTATAATCGCAGGCAAGATATTCCCTTCCGGTTGCGCGATCCGTCAAGACTTTGAGTGGCTGGTCAACACTACCGAGAAGATCCTCTGCGTAGTCGGGGCAGATCTGGATGAGAGCGTTGATGTTCTCTTCTACGCGGGTTGGCGGCAGGCGCCGCATGAGATCGAGCATCGAGTCCACTGGATCAGCCATGCTGTAGGGAAAGACTACGCGTTACTGGGCAGTATGTTGCTGTGGTGGCTTCACAAAGTCTGTTGGCAACAACACTCTTGCCAAATCAAGTGTAAATAGATTAAGAATCGACTACTGGGTCCATGGATCCGGCCTTGATATGCATCGTTACACTTGGCCCCTCCTCAGCCTGACTACATACTAGTAACGTTGGGTCGACTTCGTCTAACTCTTTGCCCTGGACACGTCCCGCTTCACGCTTGAAGTCTTCTACTGCATTCTTCTCTTTAGCTAGCGTCATAACGTTGAATTTGTGCAGTTTGTAATAGTCCCTCAGGATGCTCACACCGCATACACTCTGAAGCCAACGCCTGAGTCGTTGTCGTCGCGCGACAAGATGGTAGTACGACACACCTTGAACACTTCCACGAGGACAAATACGTCTGGGTTGTCGAGGTCGACCACGTAGTTTTCAGGTATGTATTTCGCTATTTCCTCAATAATACTCATCCGAGTCAATGTGCTATGGTTTCGCACTCGCAGTTCGATCTTGTACTGGACAACAAATTATTTGTGTGAATGAGGTCGACGAAATGCTGGTTGCGAAATCACCTTGTGTACTTGAGGGGTCTCAGCACCCCCCTCAGCCTCCGCGAAAAATGAAGCAAATACACGCCGACACAGAGATTGTATCTCTGGAAGATTTGCTACACAAGATCCAGAGACTGGGATAAGCCTGTGGGTATACCTTGAAAGTGTCAAAGGTGCGATCGGATAATCATTGGAACATGGGTATCCGTACTTTGTTCTCGTTACGCCCGTCCTTTGGACGTTCTCGGCATGTGTGACGATTAACTTGACTGGGTCTATCGGGGGCCTGCAAGAAATAAAGACCACTGGATGACGTTAGTTTTGTGCTGGTGTCGACGTCGACGTTCTCACCGCAAGGCGTATTCGTCTGGCAATTCACTGGAAGAGGAGATCAAGATACAATTACACAAGGAAAACTGTCCGGCTACCGACCGAATCGCTTTTCTGTCCGTGGACGCTTGATGGCAGCAAGTTCTTGTGCAACCAAGGTTTCAAAGTCCACATCATCTTCGTCGTCGTCGTCTGAAACATGGCAATCCCCGGCCTGATCCTTTCCTTCCACTGGCCACAGCTCGGTGGCTAGCTGATCATGATGAGCCCAAGAGATCTAAAAGCAGGGGACGGTTCTTACCGACTCAAACAAGTCATACAGCTCACCAACAGTTTGTTTTTCCTTTCCCTTGACACAGCTAGCCCAAACACCTGGACCATCGATAGCCCGTTTCACCCAAGTAGGGGCTGGGCCATCCTGCTCGAGTATGCATCAATGTGGCCAATAACCATGCACCGTCATAAACTCGTACTGAGCGATATTTTCGTTTCCGGGACTGTCGAGGGGTTTCTGACATTCTGTTTCTGTTCACTTGATCAAAGTTTGATGCAGATGTCTGATTCAAAATGAAAATGTGTCCTGCAGTTTCAGGTTACGAATCTACATTTGGCTTGGCGTGGCATTGCGAATGTTACGCTCTGAACCCAGGCAGCAAAGTCACTATACACTCTACAATATCTAAGCAAATAAGTGGAATACTATTCATCTATTCCGCACATCATACATACGCTACGCAGTCAAAATAGACAACCCCATTAACTGAAATATAATGACACGTCCTTTCGTGTTTGTTAGATGCCAAGGTGATAAAGTCTCCCCAGCCAACCGTAGGTCAACACTGTCTTTATTCCACTTTTCAGTATGCCCACCTCCGGATGATGAAACCACCACATATGCTAGTCATCATCATCGTCATCATCGTCATCGTCGCCTTTCTCTCCACCAGCCCATTTTCGTTCCCACAGTGGAAGCGGCGCGTCTGGTTGGGAATGTTGCAATGGGTGATCAACTGGTAAGGCGTTGCGAGCTACTTGGAGTCGCTGCATCAAGACTTCCCGCTCTGACAGCAGCTCGTGCAAGTGGTCGATGGCTAAAGAAAGGAGGTAAGGATACGGTAGGCTTTGTATGATATCACTCACTCTTGGATAACACGACATACTCGCTTCTGGGCCCCGCCCGCCCATCTATTTTTTCACCATCATCGACCTTTGCCTTCCCCTTTCCTCTTCGCCGACCCTTGAGTTTACCATCTGCAAGCTGTTGTTCGTCTTCCGCCTGGCACGCCTCTCTGAGTGCTGGTATGGTTTCGCAAAGGGTATCATATCCCCTTCGGATATTTGCCCTTCGTTTTTGCTCAGATTGGATGTGATTTGCCTTTTTTTGTGACGACGACAGCAACGTCACCCTATTTTGAGGCAGTAGCTGTGCCTCGTCGAGGAGGTTCTGGTGAGTGGAAGAACGATGTCGCTTGTTCGACAGTTTTACTTCAGGCGGAGGAGATCGTTTCGCTTTCGAGGATTGGAACCTCGCAGTTGTGTTGGACGATGTGAGGAGATCTACGGGAGATTGCCTAGACGATGAAGACGACGAACTGTGATCGTATGAATTGGGATCCGCGCGGGTTCGCTTTGGATCCGCAGTAGAATTCATAACATGGTAGAAAGGAAGCTGCGCGAGCTGGCTGTGTGAGTCTGATGAACCCAGATGTGTAGATAGCGGATTCGCCAACTCGGTATCATCGGAATTACTAGCGAGGGATCTCTGCTGCCTTGCGGAGTACAATAGTGTGAGTGGATTGGTCTGCGCCTGTTGTTGCGTGTGTACCGATGTCCTAGGGCTTTCGCCAGGAGAATATGGACCAAGCGGGTACCGCCAGTTGTCCCCGTCCAGCGCCATGAGATCCTTGGTCGCCTTCGTGAGTGCCTCTTTTCCATGGGCTGGTGGCATGTGCTCATGGGAAATCTCAAGCTGCATGCTCCAGTCGACAGGAAATGCAGCAGCATCGAGGAAGGACTGGAACGCCCGGGACTCTGAAGGAGTCAGCAACGACATTGAATGAGTGGAAGGTGTCGAAAAGGGTTTGTTTGTTTTCTGTCTTGTCGTAAAAGCTTGAGGGGGTGAGTGTTTCAGTACGTCGACGGCGGTTGTACTGAATGGACGAACTGTGGATTCCTAAGACACCTGTGGCTGGGCTTCCCCATGTGCGATTTCCGTTTTAGGGTGATTCATGTGGCTCCACTGTTCCCTATTCGTGAACTGTTACAAGCTCGTTGCAGCCAGCTATTATCATTATTGATTCATCAAGACCTTGTGCAACGAGTTCCATTGTATCCTGCCCCGTCTGACACTGCTCAAGCATGTTCTGCATCCAACTAGTGTGTATGACCGGGAATATTCGGGGGTTGGCAAGCGCCCAAGTACTTCGCATTCATCTCACGTGTCGGTTTCGGCGAAAAACGCGATTTCTTCATAGTTTGAAAGCTTGGCACGCCCGATACTTGGGCGCCAAGTTTGGTACACCCGGAGGAAGGAAGGTCTGTACCGAAATTATGTTGCACGTGAACTTGACATTGGAAATGACTGTCTATTCTTGCGTAGGATCTAGTACTGTCATGGTGGTGTAATTCTACTAGATCTCTTACTTACATAGGAGGAAAACATTACAATTACCTCGTAGTCCAATTTGAAAAGAATATAGAAAAAAAAAGCGCGGGTTTGACCATGGTAATCCGAGCATCCCGAGGAATTGATTCATGAAGCTCGTCCGGAACATATTTTAGATGAAAGTCGGTCCTGTCTACCCCGAACTTGAAATTAGAGCCCACCCAGGTATGTTGCGGGGGGAGATCATCACATCGATTACTGATGAATCGACAATTGCCAAGTCTTACAACGGGCAGCACGAATATCCAAACATCCAAACACCTTGTCAGACAGCATAGGATTAATTTCATGCGGCTGTCACATGCGGCATCCTCCGAGAGATACAATGAGGAGACGACCGACCTACATCACGACGGCCTTGGCCGCAACACTCGTTGCGAGCACAGAAGCATATTCAGAATCGACAGGCCAAGTACAATCTATGGACTTGCTCGAGACATCGAGCAAGTCTACTCGCATCGACCGTGCAGGCACCAGGGCTTGTCCCTAACTGTCTCAGCTGAGTGCGGAGCCGTCAGACGTCACAGGAAGCAAATTCATCAACAGGACTCCTGCCTACATATCAAATAATTGTCAGGAAAACGCAATTGTGATGCACGGGTGTGTAGTCGAATATACTGAGGGGCATCGCGCACTATTTGGTCGAGGGCTTGTCCTCGAGGACCTGCTCACCGAATGGAAGCAAGTGTCACCTGGCAACCATGACGGCGCGATGTTAGTGGATGACTGTTACGGTGCCAAGTGCGGCACTGCTAGATCGGTAATCGAGAACTCCGAGGGAGACCAAAAGAGTCGAGGAAGAAATTTGTTCCGTGACAAGGGAGGCGGAAAAAAAAAAAGTAAAACAGGAAGGTTAATAGCCTTCCCCTTCTACCGTCCTCAAGAGCGGATAGCACGTTGTGGGGATGTTGCCCACTCGACAGTGTCGGCGGATCGAGACTGACAGAAAAAAAAAAAGTCAGTGGATTCAATGCCCGAGCTATCAGCGATCCCGCTTACTGAGGTATGGGAACCATCAGGTTTGAAAGACCCGCAAGTAATTCAGGTGCACAGCGGAGTATCTAGGTCATTAGTTATGAAAATCTTGTTTAGCCACAATCACGGATCTATGTTGAAAACACCGTGGAGTGGTAGTGTAAGTGGTACATCGAGGAGCAGACTATGCAAGGAATAGAAAGATGTGGTGAGGCGATGGGAAAATCGTGGTATAGTTGAAGAAAGGAGTAAAGTATGGGTCAGGTCCAAGGAAGCCGAAGGAAATATAAAGCGGGCCTCGACAAGTTCAGCAGTGCAGTGATTCGAGGTGCGACAATTCGTGGAAAGGCTGAACATCGCACAGCGGCACCCAGAACACAAGAGAAAACTGCAGTTACGCGAAATTCTAGCGTTGGGACGCCAACGACGACAGAGACAACCCTTGTGCAAGCTCTGGCTTCCACGCGACTCTTCGAGAGGCTTCGGCGTAGTCGACCCATTCTCTTCTTCGTTCCTTGCTCTCGAGCCAGTCCTTGTCTAGAGAGGATACTTCAAGCTCGTAAAAGTGATATGTTGTTGAAGGCGACTTGATGGTTGTCACGTATCGTGTAATTCTGCCACGAACGCCCGCTGTAAGAAAGAGCGAGGGCAGAGAATGGAATAGGACATTCATCAGGAGATGAGATGACGGATAGAGGGACAAAGGGTGAGACCTTCTTCCAAGGCTTCCCGCGAGGCTGCTGCCTCCAACATTACATCTGTGGGCTCCCAGCCCCCCTTTGGTACTGTGAAAAAAAAGCGAGTCAGCTGCGAAGGCAACGGGAGAAGCTAACCAAGTCCGGACAAGAACTAACGCGTGTGGCAGGTACAAGGCTCTTTACATAAGATGAAGGGAAGGAAGTCAGATGGGAAAATACGCACAGACCCATAAGTCTTGACGTTTCCGACTTGTAATGACAAGCACCTTGCCCGCGGCGCTTGTGATCGGAATTGCGCAGCATACCACGCGAGGAACTTCGCGACCTTTTGTGCCCATGGTTCAGGACGAATGAGGTGCTTCTACACGGGCGGAGTGCGAGTTCAGAATGAGGTTGAGGATGTTCCGGAGGACTGAGTGCCTTGCTCGTCTTGGAATTATGCAGTGGGCCCCAGACTGATGGTGGTATGAAAATGAGCGCACTCTCCACTGAGGCAGTGAGTACTCCGACCTGAAAGGACAGCTTGCGTGCTGTGGACAACGGGGGCACTGCAGCAAGTTAATGTATGTTCCGTGATTTGTGGTAAGGTGGAGTTTGTTGTTGTGGAAGAAGATGGAGAGAACGTGGCAAGAAAAGGTCGTCGGAAAGACTGAAACCCTTTCGCAAGCTTTTGAGTGCGAGTGGTCGTGTGTCTGAAATAATTTACGCTGTGTGGTGCATGAAGCAGGGAATGTATGACAGGCGGACCAACGGGGTGGCAACTGCACGCACGTTCGCCGGCATTGCCACGGCATCAGCGCCGCCGCCCCCCCTAGATGATATCAACAAACCGACCTGAATCCATCCATCGATGAATTCGTGCGAGAACACGTCTTCTTCTGCCACTGAATCTTCCTTTAACAAGCAAGGCAGCCACATGCGACCCTCTAATTTAAACGGTTCATGGCATTGCCTTGCCCTGCGCAGAACCTCACTCAAAAGACACGTCACTATATCAGAGAGATTGTTATTCGAGCATACTCTACAAACGCATGGCTTGCGAGGACGACTGTGCGGACAGGTATCACCACCCCAGGACAGATGCGACCCTCGCATCTATTCATTCCATCTGAAAATAGTTCAAACAGCGTGAGAGCAGCACAATGGAGCAGGTCTGATGGCTTACGCGACTAAGAACATGCATAAGACACCAAAAGCCATCGCACAGAACTTGAGAAGTTTCATCAACCGTCCGTATATATCAAACAAGGAAGATGTCATACCTCCCGCAACGCCTGCGTTCCGCTTTTACTCTCCGCTAGCAGACTGATATCCACGACAAATCATCAACATCGACACGAAAGATCGACTTAGCACTCACGTAGGCAGCACAGCAACAGCACCGATGTACAAAAATCCTCCGGCGACAAAAGGAATCACCTTCACCGTGTCAGATAACTTGCCAAACTAGCTGACTTGTAAGACATACCAAATCCGCAGGCTGCACCGTGGTGCCAAGGATTCCCAAAGCGTCCTGCCTCACACCTGCCGCTAAATCGACTGACATTGGCTCCGCGCCAGAGGCTGACAAATTATGAATCGCTATGCCCATGAATGTACTGTTACGAAGAGGAATAGAAACGCATTAATGAAATGTCCGATCGCTCGATTACTGTCGAGTGCCACTCACCCAACCTAATCAAAATCGAGTGCAAAATCTGAATCCAAAGTACCTCGAAATTATGAAAACGTACGAATGCACCAATAGCAGTCAAAAACTGCGATTTCATAGCCTGCCCCTTGCTAAATCCGCTGCGAACCAGAATTGAGTAGTCAGCGATCTCGTGAGGTATTTCATGGGCAAAGCAAGCCAAGGTAGTGGTTGCACCGATCAGGGGGGATGAGTAAAAGGACGCAGCCATGCTGGTAACAAACTTAGTCAGGAGGGGGCCCGCATGTGTCTGGTGACTCACGCCAGGCCATCCGTTCTATTTGAGGGGATTAGCATGGATAGTAACACAACGGGGAGAAAACACATCATACATGTTATGCACAAAGTCACCAAAAAGGTTCAAATAAGCCGAGAGCTTCGACGGGCCAGTGCCTGGTTGCAACAGATCGACTTGTTCTGATTGGTTACTCCCAGACCCTTTCTCTCCGCCTCTGGGCCGCAGACCATCAGCTGACGGTGTAATCGATACACCGGAAGCAACGGCGTTAGCTGCTGTGTCTACATGTGAGTGGGAGTGGGAGTGGCCGTGCGAATGTCCCCCGGCGCCTTCATCACCACCAAGGACCCGCAATGACTTCTCCATGACAAAAAACGCAGAAAAGCCAACAAAAATAGCAAGCCTACCGACCGATGTTGAGTCGTTGAAATATGTCCATCAGAGTTCACATACCCGATCAGTATGTTTCTTTTGTCTTCTACCATGACAAAATGAGCACCCGAATCTTGATGCTCGCCAAGGAACGCGTGTGGAACCAAATGCAGGAAGACATCAGACAAGAGGCCGCCTGTCTGCACAATCCGTGAGATCAATTCATAATATTGATGAAAGCGGAAGCTGACGGCGAACGCGGTCATAGTGTTGAGGGTATTTGCATCGATTTCCGCGGGAATGAATGCAAGGATAAAGTTAGGCACCCTGAAACGTTGGTGAACCGCTCAGCAAACCAGGCTCGAAAATCATCTAAGACTCAAATTGACGTACGAGCTGATGTAAAATGTTCCCAGAACTGCGACGAACGTTCACGAACGTGTCAGGGACTTCATACACTAAAAACAACAGACCTGCGTTCCAGCCGGGACCAAAGGGGAACAACCAGCTGAACACTTGTCGCATGATTGGAGATTCATTATCTTCCACAGCGCGTTTGAGGTCGCTCAGCTTCTCCACAGCAGCACAGTCGTGAATGTCGGATTCCTGGTTGTCAGTAACATGTTCGGCAGTCAGCGTGGAGCGGTCTAGAGGTTTATTGAGACATTCACCCGAACGACTAACTTCGACTGTTCAGAACAGAGTACGGTGTGTGTAGTCAGTGCAAAACACAGTAAAAGAGTGACATATAGTATGGTATAACCCCTTGGCGCTCCCATGTTTTGAATTCGAGAGAGAATCGCAAGTGAGTGTGTATGTTGCCGCAACGCGGGACCAAAGTGCTTGATGTGCAACGTCCGCGAAGGGCAGCTTACATAAACACAAAAACCTCGTCAGTAACATCATATACGGTGTTTTGTACTATTGTAAAAACATGTCTAGTATACGAGCAAAGTGTGCTATTATCAATAGGTTTTAAATAATAGAACGAGTAGATATTGCCATATGCGAAGGAGTGACTGTATATATTACCTTCTTGCTATCATATCTCGTCGAGTTTATCATCACGGGGAATCTTTTCGCTTCGGGAACGGGCAGCCTGACGGGCGGAGAGCCGCAGGGCTAGTGCGAGACGATCTGCTTTGGTCCCAAGGCGAGATTGGAGTAAAATCTTCTCTCGAACCCGAGCTGGCGGTACAACTCGATCCGAAAGTCGAAATCAGCGTTCCGCATGCGATTGAGGGTGTCTGGGTCGAGTACCAGTTGTAAATTAGCTGTATTTGGCTGCTAATGCGACCGTCTTGTCGTTTGCTTTCTTTCGAACGTGCGATAGCGGCTGTGGCTGCTTGTGTTTGATAAGTTCATATCGACCTAGCTTCTCTGCGTGAAATTAATCGATACGGCATGCCTCTTGTCGAATGTGAGCGTAATCCGCGTCCATGAACATCGCATCCATGAGGTCTTGGGTCCCGTGGCGTGAAGAAGCAGTATGGTCGGAGAAATGACCAATCTCATCAAAGGCGTCTTCCGTGCATGCTGCCTGAATGATCCAAGTATCCCCTCATTCGGATCGTTAATAGTTGGCATGGCAGCGAGATTGCGTTCCGCAGCTATTAAGGTTGCGATGAGGCCACCACCAGCAAACTCGACCGTGAATCGGATCCATGTCTGGACGGAATCCTTCAAGAAGGCGACTAGGACATTCTTCAGATGGGGCAGTTTCCCTCGTCGCGCACCGCAATGACTGTCTTCATTGCGGTATGATCATCCCAGGTTTTCCATCTGATGATGCGAAAGTGTAGGACTCAGGGCGATCGAGGAGGAGTCCTTGAGCTATTCGTGATGGGGGGGACCCATGCCAAGGATGTTGACTTCAAGACATTCGGGGGCACGAATGTTGCAGATGTATGGTCTAGGTACTTCAATAGCACCGTGGCGGCATCACAGCGGGGGTGATATCGTGTGTCGCCCGTGCCAGTAAATTTCTTCATCACCTCACCATAAAGAAAAGCCTATGAAGTCCTGCTGGCCCTTCTTATCTTTGTGGTTGAAGATTTCGCCTGCTAGATCTGTAACTTTAACGCCACCACGAGAAGAAGACTCGAGTGCCTGCTGAACAGCAGCTGCCGAACCACTGGCAAGCTCGGCGAGTTGGAGAGTCGCGTGATTGTCTTCGTTCGCATGCATGGCTCGTTCGCACCTTGACCTTTCGAAGCTGCTCCTCCATTGATAATGCATGGTTGAAAGAAAGGAAAATAGGTATATGATGAACTGAGGGTAATAATGAGGAGTACAACGCGCCTTTGCATACAGTGCGCGTTTTTGGAAATTCACGCTTGTGGCTGATGACATAAGGCCCATAGGGGTTATAACTCTGCGAGAGCTAAGCAGGCACGGAGTCCGTGGTCGGATCACTTCACTCCCAAACAACATTTTTGATCTTTTCTACAAGGACTACAAGGTTGTCAGAGCCGACCTCTGACTTTCTGCTTGTGAGAATGAAAACTGGTCTACCTGAACACCATATCTAAGTATTGATATTGAGGCTCTAATTCAGAAATATGCTCTGATAACTTTTTCGAACGTGGTTTCTCCAACAACGTTTCCCGCAGATACCAAGTCCGAAGATGAGGATTCGTGCCCACAATCGATGGTTTCATGTCAGTAACAGTCATACATCAGAAGCGATCCGAAACCCGAACCGAGGTAGGTTCAACAAGTCCTCAATCAAAGTGACGATCTCGGACATGTATCCTTCCACAACAGAGCAGCTTGTTCTTACTGCAGCGGAGAAGCTCATGGTTGCCACAATGGCACGCTATGATCCGTCTCACGACATGTTTCACGGTATGGCTGCCTGTGGCCCCTTGCATCCTTCTCTTTAACTTTTCTGGCTTGAATCCATCAGTTCAACGCGTAAGGAAGACAGCCTTATCTCTTGCACGCTTGCTTCCCCATAAAAACCCTGATATCCTAGTTGTGGATCTTGCCGCACTCTTGCATGATGTATTGGACAAGAAATATGTCTCAGCCACTGAAGCCGCCGATCCTTATGCATATTTTTTGCCATTCTTTCAATCATTAGTCAAAGATTACGCATTGGACCTGGTATCCGATGGTCGAGCTGCTCTGATTGTAAAAATTGTGGAAAACGTATCGTGGACAACGGAGAAGAAACTACGCGAAAGTGGCAAACTTGAAGAGTGGCATGCTACGTGCATAGAACTTCATTGCGTCCAGGATGCTGACCGTCTGGATGCAATTGGGGCATTTGGTGGGTCATAGGCTTTTCAAAACTTGGAGAGCACCTGACTGGATGACGTACCATAGGGATCATGCGATGTGCAGCATACAGCGCGGCAGTGAACCGGTGAGTTTGAGTTGCGTGATTCCTCGCCTGTCTCTTAGGATTTCAGACCTCTGCACGCCCCTCCGGATCGTGATGATACTGCCATTCAGCACTTTTATGACAAACTCCTCCACATACAGGATAGGCTCAAGACGGAACCCGGAAAAGTGATGGGTGCTCGGCGCCATCAATTTGTGGGTTGTGACGGTGGATGGGTATTCGTACCGAAGTATTCACATACATTTCACAGATGCTGTCTTTTTTGCAGGCGGTCCAAGATGAGTACGATGCTGAGCCTGTGCTATCGGGTTCGCTGGGAGACCACGAGGACAGGAGCACAATTGTTGATCAGATATCCCCTCTGTAGTGACCCCCACATGGCATCCGAATCTCAAAGACTCAAAATGTACGCGACAGAGGTGATGTGATGCTCTATTGTTGAGGACTGTAATCCAGTTGGTGTATGATAGTCGACTACAAGCCTCCGTCGACGTTTTCGAAGTGCACATCTGGATCCCAATGCGTCGCATAGATCGCAAACACCGTTGCACTGACACGTTGCCATCCTTGAGGATTTTGGTTTCCTGGCAAGCATGTCAGATGGATCACCCACCTCCCCTCTCGCTTTGATGCCAGAATTATAACAGTTGGCTGTTGACTTTTTTCGAGTCCAAGTTTATTGTCCTGTTGGCCGGTAAGGAATCCTATGTAAGACACTTACCTAGCTACGGTCCTGACATTACGGTCCTGCTGCTCGAGCATCCGCGACTCTTTTGGCACTTCGACTTGGGAAATATCGCCATAGTAAGCTTTCAAGAGAACAAACTCGTAGGCGTTGTACTGCAATTGTTCTCACCCAACGGTTCGGAGAGCTCAAGGCTACAAGGCAATGCACCACGGATGCAATTGTAGTCCCGTGGTGCAAAGGAATTTGAAAATCGGGGAACAATTCCGTCAGCCTAACATGGGAGGTTGGGCAGATGAGGTTGGGGTTCTACCCACGCTGCTTGGTGTAGCGACCGGCACCCTGACCATAAAGCTGATCCATGGGATCCGTGGCGGAGTGGCAGAGGTTGACAGATTCGTATTTCAAGCGATGGCATGTATTGTGGACACCGAAGTGGCAATGAAGAACGGAGATCAAGTCAGACCGTAAATAATCCACAACTGGGTAAAGCCACTAGAATATTGAAAAATGTACATCACTACGGACAAGACTAAACTCTGGTCGGTCAGTATATCTTTTCGCGAAACAGTGAACAGAATTACTTAAGAATAACTCTCCTCTTTTTCACTTGTAATCGCTAGGTCACTTCCAGCGATATCATATGCATTACCCAGTTTTGAAGAAGGGAGGGCAGTAGCCTTCCATCCACTCCTGAAGGAAGCTACCGCATTTATGAATCCGAAGATAGTGAGCCATATCTAATTGTGTCATGTGTCAGCGGGTACCTCTCCTCCCCGATGCAGATACATACATTATTGGTGAAAATGCCTTGCTCGAGGGACCTATAGGAAGCTTGAGAATTAACGGATCTTGAGGAATGAAACTCACCAATGGAGAGCCAACGGCAAATTGGCAGTGTTGGCTACAACCTCATTCCAGAGAGAGTCCCATTTGTTCCGAAGGTCTTCTTTGTCCTCTGCTACGATTCCCTTGCCTTTCCTCAAGTTTTTCTCTTTCATAAGTAGCAACTTCCTATCCTCCATCAAGTGAGCAAACTGGAGGATGACATAGACTGCCCATGCACGGCAAGACCACATGGCAAGAGAGTTGGCATTCAAATGGATTCGTTTTGAGGTGCGTTGGAAAAGTGACATGATAGAGGGGATTGTAGCCGGAATGAGGTTATGGGAACGCAAGTAATAGAGATGCTCCAATGGATAATACGCCAGCATGGACCATCCCTGTAAACGCTCGATTTCGAGGAGAGTGCGAGTGGGAGGAGGACTCCTTTCCATGGATATCATCCATTGTAGGATGGGGAGTAAACCTGTCCGATCGAATAATTGGTTTGGCTAATCAACACCGAAAAGGCAGGATCACTTACCCCAGAATCTGCCCAACATTTTGAAATCACCAATTATACCAGAAAAGCTTGTGAACGACGTCGCAACACTGCTGGTTGGCTCCTTCCGCAGACCTACTCGATACTGGAGTTTCGCCCGAGCAAGCAAAACCGGGGTAATAAGCTTCATTGTATATTGGATGAGCTGGAAAGAACGGTGAATACCGGAACGTTGCTCCAAAGTCGTAATTCTTCACCGTGAATAGTTTGCTGAGTAGTAAGTGCGCTTATGAGCGGGAAGCACGAAAAGTGTGAAAGGCCGTACGCAACTCGGTACCACTCCATGTCGACAAGAATCGAATCAAATGGTTGAGGACTTCCGAGGGCGGGACAAGCGCGAAAGTCCCCAGAGTGATATCACTAACGTGTCCGAGAGCATTACCTTTAGCTAGGCGCGACATGAGGATACTTGTCAATGGACCTGTGAGGTGAGCGCGTTCAAGTACCCACCTTAAACGCGGAGGTGGTCCCACCATAGGGGGCAAGGACTTATCGGAGTTTGAATGAGACTTACCTTGTAAAGTATAACATTCCCACAAGTATCAATTTCAGCGAGCGCTGCTGCCGTACAGGGTTCCAGTCGTTTCACATTTCAAAGTTTCAAGCTTCAAGCTCAAAATTGGTCTGTCGAATTATCTACATCAACTGACTATGGCTAGTGCAGAATTATCACTTTATGGACACGATTGTGTTCGTCCTCAGCTATATTTCGTCTTCCACCCCACGGGAGCATCAGGTGTTCCAAGCAGATTAATCTCGCGGAAAGTTTGGCCAATGGTAGAATCACCTAGAAATTTGCGTACCCTCACAGACGAGACGAGGTACCGAGCCGCAGCTATGTCACGTCTCTCCGTTACAATTTCATCATCCGTCTCCCTGACACAGCGGGTTCGGTTGACTCAACCTCTCCTGAGGATGGTGACCAGTCAACTTTGAACCATGATGCGCCAAAATATTTTAACCGTGTTCTTACAAAGTAAGTGAATTATGTCAAAATTGGATGTGGGCCATCTAACGCCCGCATGGGCGGTTTCCGAAGGTTTCTACTTGGTTACAGCGATGTATGCCCGAAACACGACCGGTATAAGTATGCAAGCAGAGACCTCTGCATTGTTCATCCCAGATACTATTATTGGTTCAGATGATGTTACCGTTGGCTTTCACTTCGCTCCTTGCACTGGTGCAAACATCAGTCGCGCAGACGAGCGCAAGCGCTGCTCCGACGGCGACCTCCACTGTGGCTTTGAACATGGCGGCCAAGGCTGCTGGAAAGCTCTATTTCGGCTCTGCTACCGATAACCCAGAATTGAACGATACAGCCTACGTTACAATTTTGAACGACACGCGAATGTTTGGTCAGCTCACTCCTGGAAACAGCTTGAAGTGGGTATGTCTGTGCTTTGTTCAGAGTCTAGCAGCTGTGAATTGAGTAGTTGAATGCTTGTATCCTTAGGATGCGATCGAGCCCGAGCAGAACGTCTTCAACTTCACAGGCGGTGATCAGATCGTTGCCCTTGCAGAGGCAACCGGGAAGATCACGAGAGGTATTCTATATACATTATGGACTTTCGTGTTCATTCCAAACCCTCAGGTCACAACCTCGTCTGGCACAATCAACTCCCCGACTGGGTCACATATGGAAACTGGACACCAGAGACCTTGACTTCAGTGATCGAAATCCACGTGCGAACAGAAGTCTCGCACTACGCAGGGAAAGCGTGAGTTATCCCGGCAGCTTTCCACAGACATGTACTAAACGATACATTGGTAGCTGTAAGTCATTTCTCCTAGTGGATTGTAATATTATGTGACACCATTCGAAGACGCGTGGGATGTTATCAATGGTGGGTCTGGTGAAATTTCGCTACTGAGCGTCTGACGGAGCCTGTGTGCTTTAGAACCCCTCAATGACAACGGGACGATGCGTGCCGATGTATTCTACAACACCTTGAATACATGGTACATCAACATTGCACTGCAAACAGCCCACGCAGCAGACCCGAATGCCAAACTTTACATCAACGATTACAACCTTGAGTATACCGGTAGGCTCTACCGACCTCCCCCTTGCGCTTTCTGTGATTACAGCTGATGTCTTCCTCGTAGGTCCCAAGATTGATGCCATGGTCCAACTCGTTGAGAACCTTTTGGCAGCTGGCGTTCCCATTCATGGTATTGGTTTCGAATGCCACTTCATCCTTGGTGAAGTTTCTCCAAGTGAGCTCCAGGTTAACATGGAGCGAATCACTGCTCTTGGTCTTGAAGTTGCCGTGACGGAACTTGATGATCGAATTGAGCTCCCTGCAACCGATGCCGACCTGGAACAGCAGAAGGCAGATTACATGTCCGTCGTCGAAACGTGCATGGCTGTTCCCAGATGTGTTGGCGTCACTATTTGGGACTACACTGACAAGGTGCGTTCTGCGGTGCTTAGTTATCCTACGTTCAAATTAATTGTTTGTATCGTAGTATTCTTGGATTCCATCCGCTTTCTCCGGGTATGGTGAGGCTTCCCCGTGGGACGCGGTATGTTACACCATTCAAGTACTTCCGTGTGGTTTTCTAAGCACAACGTATATAGAACCTGGTCCGCAAGCCAGCTTACGATGGCATTGCCATGGGGTTCATGCACATGAACGACACTGCACGTTAGATTACACATTTTCGGTTCGTTACCAACAGCAGCCTAATGATCTGTTGTACAACAAGACGATGTCACTGTCGCGGTGCAATAAGATACATATTCAATCATCATTCGCTTCATTCCTGCTTCTCGCCATCAATCCAAACGGTCACTTTTTCGTCATAAAAGGCCAACAAGCCCGCGATCCTGATACATTCCGCGCCGGGAGTGCGATAGTACCACACAATATCTTTGTGGACATCCCCATTGGGCAATTGCACGTTAAAGTAGTTCGCCCACCCCTGATACCGTATCAGTCATGTTTGCCATGTCGAGCGAATCAGGAACACAGACCTTGTACGGGCACGCTGAGACCGTGTCCGAAGGAGTCAAGAGGTCCAACCGGGCGTCCATGACCGGGATGTACGTCCTCCTACGCAGCCCGGTCTCAAACAAAAAGTATGCCCTGCGTGTATTCGCCACTTCGACGCCGTTCACCTCGATACGGACATGCCTAGAAGTTTGAAGTACGTCGACTCGCTGTTCGCGCGGAATCAGCCCAAGTTTCCTAGGTCGAGAACGAAGGACGACAGACACACCTTGTACGGGTCTTTCGGGTGCACGTAGATTCTCTCGTCCTCTTCAAACCATGCATCCACAGACGGAAACTTGAGTTTCAAGAGGCCCGCGAGTTCCTTGTATTTTCCCTCGCCAGTAAACTCTGTCACAGCCTCCTTGGCTACCCGATCGCCGACCATCAGATCATAGACTTTTGTGCCTTCATCTGGTTGAGCTTGGTCGGACCTGTGCAACAAGGAAGGCGGCAAGTCTGACGAAGAGAAGAAATAAACAGGATAAAAAGGGTGTTCCCAGCTAGCGAATGGGGAGTTGAGCTACTCTGTTCAATTGTCAGGGGCTGGTAGCGTACACTAGTTTGGGCTTGTAGGTGTCGACGACGATCTTGCCGCCAAACAGAACCCTGACTCTCTTGTTCGAATCTTCGATGTGTGGTGCTTTAAAAGGTGGTTTGTCAAAGCCTGAAGCCATGGTGGTGAGAACAACGTTGCAATAGGGGCTTTTTCACAATGTTCAACAATTTGCCACTCCACGGCGCTCACGGACAAAGAAAAGAGAAGTCATATAAAAGTCAACAGATCACAGAAAATAAATGTAGTCCACCTGGCCGACCATACGTATAGTAACGCACTTATTCGTCGTCAGAATCATCGTCTGCTTCTTCAAGCCACTTCAAGAATGGCTCGCTTGCTTTTCTGACCTTCTTACTCGTCTCCTTGTCCACATATTTCTTACTGACGTGAGTACCCCATTGCCTGACAACGTCCTCATCCAGAATGTCGTTCTGGTACAACGCCATAAGGATTTTCGGAACAGCAGGGGTCAGCTCGGGATACGTCAACCCGACCAACCGCTCAATGCCTCCGAGCAAAGATTTCTGATGTTTCTCCGAAGTGACCATCTGTACAAAGCCGGATCAGTGGGAGTCAAAGATCGGAATATGCAGCATACTTTCGCCAGTAGAGATTTGTAAGTCGTGATCTCCTGCACAACATCCTTCGTGAATAGCGCCTGCACAAGGACGAGGAGGGTTTTGTGCTTCTTTTCCACACCCAGGTCCTCGGCCTTTTTGTAGATCTGCACTGAGCCGACGTCCTCGTGTTCTCTGTTCTCTTCGACCCAGTGGCCGAATTGAAAGTATGGACTGTCAGCATCCTCCTCACTCCCGTCATCTTCCCCACCGCCACCGAGAGACATGCCACCAATCTGGCCCCCCAACGTTTTGACCCGAGCCTGAACTGCTTCAGGGGAGATGTCTGCGGACCAATCATCCGCAGGAAGCGTAGTTTCCGTAGTCAAGTCGGCGGCTTCGGCCTTGATCTTCTTAGTCAGCTCATCGTCACTCTCAGCGCCCGGAGCCATCTTGTCTTGACCTTCTCCAGGAACTGCGGGAGCAGCAGCGTGAATACCGTTGCCAGTTGCGGTGCCGTTAGCTTCACCCTTGCCCTTCTTGCTCTTCTTGGGAGGGTTCTTGAGAATGAAGGTGACGAGCTTGTGCCTCATGTCTATGCCTGTCCTTTCTCCACAAGCCTTGCAATCACGGATGATATCCTCGTTGCGACCATTCTTGAGGATGACGAGGTCGGTCTCGGGGTTTTTGCACGAACGGCAGAGGACAAACTTGTCGATGAAGGCATCAAGGAGTTCACGAAGCCTGGCAGCATCGTGAGCGCCATTGACAATGTATCGATCATTCTTTTCATCGAACGGAGTCTGAGCACCAAGTTCGCAACCGAAGAATTTAGTGATGTAGGCGGGAGGACGAGATAGAGCGCGAGCGACATCGGACATGTTTGGAACGACAGTCTTGATACCGTTACCCTTTCCCTCGATTTTTGTGAGAAGTAACGGCATGCGATAGCGATAGAACTTGTCATCCACATCACGGCGAATGTTGACGATTCCTGCGTTAGCCATGCTGGGCGGTGTTTAGGGCTTCAAAGGGGAATGCATTAGGGCCAGAGGCGTCGAAGACGGGGTAATTTGGTAACTCACGGTACGTATGGACTCTAACCGAGACTGATACTGATGCGACGATTTATTGAGAGGAGGTCGAAGCATGAAATTGGTTCTTCTGCGTTCGCCTTTGCGGAAACAGAAGATGGTGAAGGAGATAGTTGAAGGAGATATTGTGGTGGTAGTGGAAGAGCTAGATATAAGAGGGTGGGTTGCGGGTGTCGAACGTACGGCTGGTTGGTTGGCGAAGAGGGTGTGATGTACTGTAGCCAGAGGTTGCGGGCAGCCGAAAGTAATTTTATAGTCCACTCGTGTGTTTGTTTGTACATTCCTGTGCCGGCCGAGCGCTTGCTCACATAATACTCTAATAACTGATCACCGCATACGGGGAGCTTGGTCATGTACCGTTCACGCATGCAACTTTAGACGAGTTACCCGCCACCTAGATGGGTACTTTTGGCAACATCGCCACTCATATCGTGTACCAGAAAATCAACTTATAGTACCGGTGGGAAGAGAGCTACATCCACGACATAATGGAACACCTATAGTTTGGCTTTCCTACGGCCCAAGTGGAGGTTATTCACAACTCGGGTCTTCCAGCGTCTGGTAGAATGTGACCAAGTTGGCCTTGATCGCGGCCTCAAGTTCGGAAGTCGGGTTGAGGTACAGCTCACCTGTCAAGTTCACCTGTCTCTGGTACGCAAAGCAGAACTGATAAAAATCAGCACGGGGAACGGTGTACCGGACCAGAGGGATCGACGTACGCTCCCAGAGTCCTTTGGATTTACCACAGCCTTCGTTCTGACCCGGCGGCACGCGAACCAAGCTGAATACCTTGTCGAACATGGTGCTGACCTCGACAAAGTTATATGGGGCCTGGCAACGATAGGATCCCTCAGGGTACTTGTGTATCTCCGCGCGTCGTCCAACGTGACATTCAGTGTCGTGTTCGCCGTCTGGTTGCTCACGAAGGCGAGAGGAAATGTCGTTTCTGCGCATAGGCAGTGAGTTGGTATCGAACCAAAAAGTCGGGTTGCGTGCGATGGAGTCGTTGATGCGTAGTGACTTTTGCAGGGATGGAAATTCGACGGTGATCATACCATCCCCGACGATGTTGGCTGCATAGACGGGCTACGAAAGGGATGAGCAATATAATACAGGTGGTGGCTCGTACTTGCCTGGCCTCATTGAAACTAGTTGTTGCCAAAATAATAGTCTCCACGAGTGGTGCTAGCATCGCCTAGTATTGGGAGTCAACAGCAGTAGTCACCGCATCATTATCGGGATTACACAAGACATTCGTTATCATGGGAGAGAGGTATGAAGTTTATAACCTTCAAAATTGTCATGGATGTTAAGCCCTGGAGCGAGTTGACCATCTGCAGTCGTATTTGCACCAATGCTCATCAGGTTGGTTAGACGGTTCCCTTCAACAATGAATGCCTATTTTATTTTCAAACGCCATCCATTCACTAGCAGGGAAAGCAAGACGACGGAATGCCCTCTGACACACCGCATAAGTGACGAATGAAGCCAAGTTCCATCCCATGTTGAAACCTGTGAGTTTCAGACTGAAATCTCGACAAGGATTCCTGTGCCATGGCCTACGTACCTTCTTTGATAGCATTCATGATCTCAGCCGGAGTGGCTACGCCGTTACGGCTGAGGTACCTTGCAAAGGAAACAGTTCACGGTAAATCGGTTCACCGAGATCTCTGATCACGTACCCCGTGAGAGGCAAGGGTGTTCAATCCCAGGGCCCGGGTAGGGACCACGAATGTCACCTGTTGATTAAGCTTGTATGAAGGGGCCGAGTCAAGGCCCGGACCTCCTATGGAGATAAGCCTGCGAGTGGACGGTACTCCGGGAAGTCCGCTAGGTGCGGGAACCCTGTGCATATGGGACGAGCGCAACTAATATCGCGAGATTCTGTGAATTCATTCGGAACATGAGTAAGAAGTTGAGGGAAACAAAACTGATGAAGAGGTCAATTCGACTGCTGGTGATCTTATATACCCATGGAAAATGCTTGGCTACATACGCGCGGTTTAGTTTTGGTCAGCGCTGCATGAAGAGTCGCAATACACTGTTTCCCTAAAGGAAAACACTGACAGTGTAGCTGTGCTGGTAGTTTAGACAGGGTCTGTATATAGACCTAACATAATTTCAGCTGCATGTCAGGTTGATGGTGTTGTGCTGCTTGGAATATTTGGTAAGGTGGGTCTAGTAGCAAAGCTGCAGCTCGTTGTTGGTTCTTTTGCCTGTACATATTTAATATCGGAGTTCAGCTTTACTCTGTGGGAAAAAAATGTTCACATCTTACCAGACTTGCAGTGGCGGCAAGGAACACAACGCACTCGCGGGCAATGGTCACCGCAGCCTTGGTTTGGCTGTGGCACAGAGTTATTCAGTAATCAGCAACACAATTAATATAAAGGTACTTTCGCTTGGTGTAACTGCGGCAGTGCGGCTTCTCGACTGGATGTTAACACGCATATGTATACTTAGCCGTCTATAATTTCTCACAGTGTAGTTCGATTCATGTGCTGAGTTGCACTTGAGTGCTCTCTGGTCGTACGGCTGCGGTCGCCGTGGGGAAAAGAAGTTGGTTCCGGCTGTGACAATGGGATAAATTGACCTGAGAGTCCGCACTGAGGTGTTGATGCGCGCGTGTCCGGGTCTTACGTGGTTAAGATGAGGTTCAAGAGTCAACCTGCAACTTTAGCTCCGTGCACAGTAGTACTTGTTCGGTGGCATGGATGCAACAACTATAAGTAGAACTTCCGAGTATCTTGTTTGGTCTGCTTACGGGAAACAATGCGATGACCAAATGCAGCTCAGTACAATGAGCGAGGTGCGTTCCCAGTGGGAGTTGCATGAGGTTCACCGTTCACGTGGGTGAGATTGGGTCAATTGATAGTACTTGAAGTTGGGAGTTTGACGTTTGACCGGGTAGATTTCGGCGAATTTGGGTGCGGGGATTTGGGACTGACATCTGCCTTGTGTGATCCCTCTCTGGAGCACTTGACTGTGTTATACTGGAATCCATAATCGTCTGACTGAAATGCAGCATCATGCGACAAGTTGGAGATGTATCCACCAACTTACCTCTATCCCTTCCGGATCCTGAGAATATTAATTTGAACTGTTCGACATTCCCTGCTCCTGTGAATACTGTGACAGTCCTTGCGACTTAGATACCAAAAAATACCCTGGTTCAGTGGTTCAACAATACTCAGAAATAGGCTGATTCATCTCGCCATTTTCGTCCCCACCCTTTGTAATTATACTCTGCGGCTGCGCACTATTCACTCCTCAATTTATTTATTGGTTCAAATCAATCTTCGTTGCTTCCGAGTAAAATCCACGGTATAACACTATGTACTTTCTCAGTTAGAAATACTTATCAGCGTTAACCTAATTGCTTCAGAGGCGGTCTTGCCTATTGGCTGTTCACAGTTTTGTTGTCTGGGTGCCTGTAATCGGGCTTGCGCAAATACCATAGGGTTGCTCGTTGCCGGCAACCGCATTTTTCGCGGGCTCATCCTTTCTTTGCCTGAGTGCAGCCCCAAATCATATCTTTGTGAGTTTACTGGAAACTCGAACTCATTAGCGATTAGCTGATTCACGAATGTCTACCACCTTGGGTCACGGTAACACCACAGTCCTTGGAGTTCCGAGTCAGGCACAATTATCAGCAGCGCGCCTCACGCCCAATCGTGCGCAAGCTCGATAGCAAGAAACTCACTAATACGACAAACCACGACGACTTACCCGGAGTTGATGACCATCGACAAAGCGGTGCGAAACTCCTGCTCCCGTTGTTACAGGTTTCGATTCGTCGTAAGAAGGATGATCCATCGGTTGAACGTGTTCAATGATTGCGTTGGAGGTCGTGATTGTTACACATCATGGAAACGGCCACGGTAAATTTCGCGGCGCATACTCGAGCATGGCTCGAAGTACACCCACTAGTATATCGATCGAGAAAGTATAGACAGGATATTCGCAGGTCACAGACTCGGAATCTGACGGCCACCGAGCCGCAGCGGCTGGAAGAGCTGCACTGCACCGTCTCACACCAAGCGACAATCCCATCAGCGAAAGTCTCAAAGATGACGAGAGAGTGAGGATATAGATGACGGGGATGCGCGGTTGAATTTACCACGAATGCTTCTGCGAAGTGCCGTGCGCTGAACAACGGATCGTCACCGAGAATGGCCATTCGAACACCGGTCCCAGGTCACCGTTCCTCCAAGATATTAATACGGGTTCATCTCAGGCCCAAGGGACGCTCAGAAAGGCCGAGAACCCAGGAACTATGGTGACCCAAGGCTAGCTCTCCGAGCACATACTCCAGGGTTCCTGTTCTTGTCTGGTGACCAGCCTTTCTACGAGGCAAGCAGTCGATAGACGGTCTGCGCTATGGCGTCTCTTGTCACTCCGCGGAATTCGGTCGCCTTGTATGTAATCGCCCAGATGCAGTCCTGTCTTCCTGCTGGGTACCCGGTGGACTTCCAGGTCTGTCCTCGTACGTCTATTTCCTTGCCTTGGGACGAACTCGAGATCCTGAAGGATGCTATTTCACGTTTCACCCTTGATCCTGCAACACACCGCAAGAAGTGGGATAGCTCCGCGTTTTATTGTCCATGTTGATCGTACGAATCTTCGTCCTGGGACTTTCTTCGTGATCTCGCGTTCAACGGATAGACTTCATTGGCTTACACGCTGTTGAATTCTGCCTCGAATCCAAGCACTCGTGTTCGATGACTTGCGCACCTTTCTTTGTCGACCATCTCGCGGATACCGTTCGAGACACGAGAGAAATATATTTGTTGATCAACAAGAGAGGCCAGAAAGGCGAATTCTTGTTCGCAAAAAATGCCGATCCTGCAGACATGTGGAATGCCAGCGCACACTACCCTTAGAAGTACGCACTCGACAGGATCCGCCTGCTTGGGGACACTGTCCCATTGAGACCACGACTCCGAGACCGAACTGTTGTAGATACAAGATAAGGCTAACGGACGCGTCGATGGGGAATTCAACTGTGGACGACTTACCCCGTTCTTCATATGTGGATGCATTTGGTAAATCACCGTTCACACCCTGAACATAGACTCCAGAATATAAATAATATAGTGATGAAATCCATGTCAACGTACAATATATAGACACTGAATACCAAGAAATTGACTCGTAGTATACCCATGGGGAGAGAGCTACATTCACGGCATAATTGAACACTCATAGGACCTCAACGTTCCACCATCGCTCCGATTTAGTCTTTCCTTAAATTCTTACTGCCCAAATGGGAAAAGTTGTTCACAAGTCGAGTTGTCCAGCGTCTTGTAGAACGTGACCAAGTTGGCCTTGATCGCGGCCTCGAGTTCGGAAGTCGGGTTGGGGTACAGTTCAGCCGTCAAGTTCACCTGTCTCTGGTACCCATAGCACGTCTGAGAGAAATCAGCACAGGAAACGGTGTACTGGACCAGAGAGATCGACGCACATTCCCAGGGTCCTCTGGATTCACCACATAGTTACCCACGCCTTCGTTGTGTCCGGGCTCCACACCGACCAAGGCTAATATCTTGTAGAACATGGTGCTGACCTGGGGAAAGTTGTATGGGGCCTGACGACGATAGAATCCCTCGGGGTACTTGTGCAGCTCAAAGAAACTCCGCGCGTCGTCCAATGTGGCGTTGATCGTCGTGTTCGCCGTCTGGTTGCTCACGAAGAAGGCGAGAGGAAATGTCGTTTCTGCATAGGCGGTGAGGTAGCGGGGGGTGTCGAACGAAAAGGTCGGGTTGCGTGCAATGGAATCGTTAATGCGGAGGGACTTTTGCAGGGATGCAGATTCGACGGTGATCATGCCGTCTCCGACAAGGTTGGCGGCATAGACGAGCTACGAAAGGGATGAGCAATATAGATACAGGTGGTGCCCCGTACCTACTTGATCGAACAAGGTCTCGTTGAAACTGTAGTTGTTGCCGAAATAATAGTCTCCACGAGTGGTGCTAACATCGCCTAGTATTGGGAGTCAACAGCAGTAGTCACCGCATCATTATCGGGATTACACAAGACATTCGTTATCACGAGAGAGAGGTATGAAGTTTACCTTCAAAATTGCCATGGATGTTGAGCCCTGGAGTGATTTGACCATTTGCAGTCGTATTTGCACCAATGCTCATCAGGTTGGTTAAATGGTTCCCATCAACAACGAATGCCTATTTTATTTCCAAGCACCATCCATTCATTAGCAGGAAAAGCTGGACGACGGAGGACCCTCTGACACACCGCATAAGTGACGAATGAAGCCAAGTTCCACCCCATGTTGAAACCTACGAGTTTCAGATTGAATCTCGACGAGGATCCCCGTGCCATGATCTACCTACCTTCTTGGACAGCAGTGATGATCTCAGCCGGAGTGGCTACGCCATTACGGTTGAGATACTTTGCAAAGGAAACTTGTGATAAATCGCGTCACCGAGATCTCCGATCACTTACCCCATGAGAGGCAAGGGTGTTCAGTCCCGGGCAGGGACCACGAATGTCAGTTGGTTGATCAGGCTCGTATGGGTGGGCCGAGTCATAGACCAGCTTTGTGGACGTATCCTTGATTGCATGTGGGAGAGGCTGTGCACCGGGCGTGCTACTGAATGTTCGCACTACGGCCCGGACTTCTTCCGGAGATAAGCCTGCGAGCGAACGGTATTCCGGGAAGTTCGCTAGGTACTGGAACCCTAGTGTACATTGGACGAGCGCAGCTATTATCGCGAGATTCTGTAAATTCATCCGGAACATAAGTAAGGAGTTGAGGGAAACAAAACTGACGAAGAGGACAATACTGGCGATCTAATATACCCAAGTGAAACGCATGCGCGCAGTCTAGTTTTGGCCCAGAACACTGTGTCCCTGAAGCAGATCATTGGCAGTGCAGCTGCGGCGCCACATTATACAAGATTTGTATATCGATCTAATACGATTTTTGGCTCGATTGGATGCTGAGAGCGTTGTACGGGGCTGGGGATATCTGGGGATATTCGGGAAGGTGTGCCTGGCAAGGCTGCACCTTGTCATTGGTTCTGCTACCTGTATTATCGGAGTCAAGACAGCACTCAACTTTATTATGCTGGGGAGCACGTTCGCATCTTTACCAATTCTGCGGTGGCGACGGGGAACGGAACACAACAGGAAATATGGATTGAACCGCCGCAGCCATGGGTTGGTAATGGCAACTATTAAAGTTGTTCAGTTGTCACTAGTACGATTAATACAACGTTATTTTCCCTTGCTGTAGCTGCGGCTTCTGCACTGGATGTTAGCAAACATATACTTAACCGTCTGCAAGCTCTCGTACTTATATGCACTGATCTGCACTGGATTAGTCTCTGGCCGGGCAGCCGCGATAGCCAGGGAGAAAAGAAGTTTTGGGCTGCGGCGAGGGACAAATGAGCAAGCAAAAAACGACCGGAGCATGACGCTGCCAGATTTACTCTAGCCACGAGCTCTACCGTGATGAAATCACTCACGGCGTAACGACGAAAGAGTCTTTGATACGACTGCTTCAAGTACTGAATATTGAATGACTACTCAAGTCCGCGGGCCTATGCTTTTGTGGACCAAGCTCTTCATGAAACCTTGTGACTTTCTTTTCGTTGACTGAAGTACTGACCATTGACCGGTCGACCAATTATGTGGTTGACCATGCAAGTATGTATGCGCTGGCATCAAGCTGGCATGTAATTCTTGGAGAAGTTGGAGTCCGGCCCGGGTGCCCGTTCGAAAATACGTACTAGTAAGCGATAGTAAGTATTTACTTATCCTCTGGTAAAGTTTGCATAGCATTTCCATTTCTACCAATGGCATAACCTGAGCGATTGTGCGTAAATTCGGCATCTCACACCAGGGATTTGCTAGAGGTTGACAGTGTCATTCACGCCTCCAGATTGTTCCTTCATCGAAGAACAGACTGTGACACCACAGCTCAGGAACTGTGCCAGTGGTCGCTCCAGGCTAGCTCTTTTAGCACGTATCGGACGGGGCTCTCATACTACCTGATTCAAGTTGGTACTGCATGGCAGTGCACTGTGCACTGTGGCGTCTCTTATCACCGTGTGGAATACCGACATCAACTAGTAGGGAATGTGAGTTCCCTATACCGCATCAAGTTATGAAAGGTAACAATCTCTAGTGTATCATATTGTGTTTCCATTATGCACCACCGAAAGGATCATTGGGGTCCAGATGGTAAGAGGTTTCACCTGTGTCTGCTTCCTTTATTCACCCTGCGAGCTGAGCGCTGAAGAATTTGATCCTGATTGCTTCCTCATCGGTTGCACAAGTATCTTACACCACAATTATTCATCTTCCTCATTCGATGCTGGACCCCGTATTTGTCTTGGTCAACAGGTAAACAACACCTATACGCATTTTTTTCTTCCTACTACCCTTGTTGACAGAGTGTTCTCCAACAATTTCAGTTTGCGTATAATGAAATGTCTTTCATGTTGATTCGGTTCTTGCAACAATCAATTTGACTCGATGAGTCTCGTACTAGATGCACAAGATCCTGACACTTCCTCCTGCTTGGACAGAGGTCGGAGGCCGAAAGGTGATGGTCCACGGAAAAGATCTTTCCGAAGATGCATCTCGCAATGTATGCACATGTAGGTTTCCCGGTCGATGACAACTGTGGTTGTCTGACATACGTCGGCACAAGGTGAGTTGTGGGTGAGAATATTAATGACTGAAGCCGACGATGAGATTGTCTGAACAGCACAATTACCAGTGACAATACGTTGCTGTCTCAGAAATATTATTCCCCGACTTCAAGTGCCACGTTTAGTTCGCTTCATACCAATTGCTATGTATCCGCCAGTACTTCTTCATATGCCTGACGGTCGGAGCATCATGCTCCCGTTCTGCGACAGTTTGTACTGGTCGCCTTACCAATAGTCATAGTGCACAAACATTATGAATGTCCATAACCGATGAAAGATTTCCTTAATAACCACACGTTTAAAGCTTGGACTGGTTCTTGGATGCTTCTTCATCCCCCGCCGCGAGTCATTCAGTATTACCCCCGAGAAGCTTCTCTACGGCAGCGTCGATCGCTTGAGGAGTCGTCGTCGATGCCCAGCGATTCACGACATTGCCATTCTGATCGATCAAGAACTTTTCAAAGTTCCACTGTGACAACCCCGCGCATTGGAATGACAAGAATTTAACGATACTGATCCACGGACCTTGATGCGAGTCAAACCCAAGACACCAGGTTTCTCGTTCTTGAGCCATTTGTAAACAGGGTTGGTGTTGTCACCGTTGACATCGGATTTCTTCATGAGAGGGAAGGAAACCCCGTGGTTGAGCTGACAGAACGACGCAATAGCTGCGTCGTCGCCAGGTTCCTGACCACCAAACTAGACGCGAGATGTTTAACCAAAGGCATTTCAACCGGTCGCATGAAATCCTCTCACTTGGTTGCAAGGAAATCCGAGAATCACAAACCCGCGGCCCTTGTACTTGTCATACAGAGTTTGCAGACCTATGGGTAAGGAAATTGTTCGTCCTGATCGCCTGTGTAGATGACAGACACGGCTTACCCCTGTACTGCGGAGTAAACCCGCTGTAATCCAATCGTCAGCATATACGAGTTTTCCAGTTTCGAGAAAAAGGGCTGCGCATACCACTGCGATGCGACGTTGACGACAAGGACGACCTTCCCCTTTAATTGCTCGAAATCGTAGGTCTGGCTACCTGGAAGATCTGCTTTGAGGTCGTAGAAGGCGGAAGTAGTTAATAACATTGTTTGGCTTGGCAGAGTTGAGTGGAAAGGTTGCAAGCGTTGGTGTATGAAAACAGATGTTTGCGAATGCTTCCAAGATGCAAAACTATATCGGAATAATCGATACTCGCAGACAGGAACCAAGTTAATAAGTAGTCGTGGCCGGGGGGGGACCAGATGACGAGTTTGACTCGCGGTTGATTTCGGGACGGTCGCGAAACGCTGCATCACTAATTACGACAGACTATCACAATTAGGCAGTCTTTCCTAAGCGGTACTACTGCGGTCCAGGTTGTCTCACAGAATGTACCAAAATTTTTATAATACACATAGCAGGTCAGAGGATGTAGGGGGTAAGGCCTCAAGGCATATTCACCAGCAGAATGTATGTATTGCTATCGAAGTAAGCGTTCAGGATATCGTGCTGCCAAGCGGCCAGCCTGCACAACTCGTAGAAAGTAACTCCGAAACTCCGCCCTAAATTCTGTCTATATGCTTTCCCGCCAATCTACCTTCATTGATTTGACACTTCTACCAACCACGACATCTTTAAGGTGAGTCGCCAAACCCTTATACCTCTACTGCTTCACGATGATATCTATTATCACCTAAACCTGAGCCGCATCGGCACTGGTGAAAAATATCCTAATTACTAAGAACAGCCATCTGATTCTTTCGCCTTCATGACTCCAGAGCTCCAACTTCCGTTTACTGACCTTTCCCACCTCAGAAAGTTCACGATGCATGATGGAATTAGATAGCATGTGCTGATAATAAACAGAATGCCATAACAATACCAAGGTCCTCAAAATACACATGTCTACTTCTGTCCGGCCAGTTCAATTATTTTTGCCTCTCTTTCGCGCTGTAGGAAAGGTCAGCCCTGTTCATGTACATGATGTCATTGAAATATTGACAGACCTCATCCGTTGCCTTTACAATGCGAAGTCTCTCTACCTCGCGTGCGCACTCAGCGATACGCACCTCCATCTCCTTCACCGCTGCTCTTGCCGAGTCTAATCGTTCTTGCTGGGCCATGACCTCCCCTTCTTTGCCTTCCCATCGCGCGCGTTCCTCGGCGCAACGTGCTTCCGCGCGAGCACGCAGTTCAGTTGTTCGACCCTTTTCCTCTTGAAACCTGCTTTCGGCCTTCTGTGCGGCGGAGAGTGCCCTGGCGTGTGAAACTCCAGCATTCGCTTCTCGTTTAATCGCTGCTTTATGAAGGCTTTGAAGGGCAGAAAGGTTCTTCAAAGCCGAGGTCAGAGCCACTTTCTCTGTGGTTGATTCCATCTTGAGAAGCTTCGAAAACTTCTTGGACTCCTTTTCTGTCATTGTTGCGTCAGCGTCATGCGTAGATTTCGGTTGGAAAACTCACTCTCTTCTGTCATAATTCGATCCTTCTGCTTCTGACTCAACGATCGTTCAGCTTTGGCGCTCCTGGCGAAGAGACTTTCGTCAACGTCGGGCTCGGCGTTCGGTCCCATGAGTGGTGCGCCATCCGAAAACGCACTAGTCCTCCCAGTGGTGTGTGTACTTCTGGTCGTCCGAACCGACTCCTTTCTCCCCATAGCACCGCCGGCTCTGCCGAAAATCGTCTTGATTCCTGATGTCTGTTTGTCTTCGCCATTAGGTTCTGTGGGGAGGGAACGGAGGGATGGAGTCTTTTGTCCCGCTTCGTCGTCTGCATGCTTCGAGGGGGAGCTCATCCCATTCGTATGGACATGTTGATTGGTGCCAGTCGGGTTTTTAGAAGCTGCAAAGTGAGGTGATAGAATGAATGACCCGTCAGAGAAACCGCCATTCTCACCTCCGGGACGGGGGTCAGCAGTAGCGTCGTCTGTATTGGGAGAGAATTGCATGACAAGAGCGTCGTAGTAGAGAGTTTGATCACTGGCCGTTGAAGGCGTTGAGGTGACAGACATATAACGGTGAGAAGACAAGCAATGAATTTTATGACAGTGTTAAATAACAATTCAGACTGGCTGATCGACGACGTCATCGTCCAACCCCTAATCGCTACTTTGCCTACCAGAGGTCCTCGTTCAACTCACGAACGGCCGTCACCAACAGTTCGTCCTCCTGCTCAGCGTACAACGCCTTGACGACTTCTTGCTCCTTCCAACCTCCCCCCTTGACGGGCTCTAGGCTATATTCTATGGATAAAGCAGAAAGTGCCCCTCCATAAGCATGTGAGATGCCTGCATAACATTCATCAGAACCAGCTCTTTTCACCGCAACAGTGGAACGAACCAGTGTCGATGATGAGCACCTTGCCTCCGCAGCGCGCCACGATGTTTTGCAAGTGGGGCGTGTGTCCCATTACCATTCTGCGTGTACCAGTTTTCTCTAAAACTTTGTCCACCTGCGCGCATACCTTGGACTCTTCTTCCTCTGCCCACCCACGGTACCACAAAGGACCGTCAGCACCATAAAGACGCGCCTCCTCACGCGTAGTCCCTACGGGTAACCCGGGGTATGCATGGGGTGGGTGAGGGGGAGGCTGTGGTGAGCGAGATCTCAGTCTACGAAGAAGCACTGCAGAGAGATTATTAATGGCACTCGGATATGGTTGGAGATTCGGGTATGCTGGTGCTAGCCCTCCGTGCACGAAAGAGAATGCTGCATGTGAGAGAGGTCCAGCATTTGCACGCGCATACATACTGCCCTTCTCGGGCGGGTAGTCGGTATTGGGAGGTCCGAGGAGGCTATGAAGAGGAAGGCGTGCAGCAGTCGTGTAGTTGGATGCCCAGGTGCTACCAAGCCATCCAGTCGTAACGGCCTTCTGCCGCGCACTAATGGAGCCGAATGTCTCAATTTCGGATGGGTAAACATATCTGTGTGGTGTGTTCGTCATGCAATCTATGCAGCGGGACATTCGGGACATTTACCTCCAGTCACCTGCAAAGTCCTCGTCAAGCGCTGCCGAGTGTACACAGACATATACTCACCAATAGCGTTCATCCACTCATGATTTCCTAGAATGCTGACCATCTCACCTCCCATGCCGTGTGCTTGTTCTCTGAGATCCTCCATCCATTGGAAGAGCTCGATAGTATCGTCACCTCTAAGGAACAAGTTAGCAGGTCGGAAGAAAGATAGCTAAAACATAGACCTGTCAATAATATCGCCTGTCTGAACGAAAACATCAACGTTTCCACTCCAGTTCCCATCCTCATCCACAACACCAGCCATTTGGAGCACGCGTCCTGCATTGAAAAGGTCGCCGTGGATATCGCCAACAGCAACGATTCGCCTAGAGAAGCGGGGTCGTGGTTCGTCGATGATAACTTCTGAATTGTCGGCGTCTACTTTCTGCTTCGTCGACAGAGGGTGTTGTTGGGTTGCAAAGGGGCCATACACAGCGGCCTGTACATAATTTACGAGGGTCGAAAGAATAGCTGAGCGTCGGGGACCTGTGCCAAGGTGCGGTGCTGGCCCCAGAGGTGAGACGTAGGGTTGAGCCAGATAGGCGAGCGAGAGAATTAGAAGCGAAAAAGCGACAAAGGCTACAGTCGATGAACGAGCCATGGTTGGCCAATAAAGCGTGCGACGACCCACTCGTCTCGAAAGCGAACAACAAGTGTGTGTGTGCTTGTTGGAATGATCGGACCAAGTGGGTGTCGGCTATATGTCCGTGGTACTGCACAACGCCTTGCACCTCGAGGCCACAGTGCAGCCAGCCTGAGCCAGCGGGAATGCATCAGGCAGTGCTACGAGCTGTAGCGGGGCTCGGTGGCTTTGGCAACATTATTAATGTAGGTTGTTTCGAGCCTCGAGCTAGCCTATCTAGGCAACTCCTGTGCTGGTTCACCGTGTAGACATCACTTTCTGGTATCATTTACCTTGCGTGTGGGTTAGAGCAACGAATGATTGCCGTCACACTATGATATGATATCCATTACTACAGGAATAACAGGGGGCTAGACTGGAATGCCAGCGACCGCACGTTTTGGCAAGTGAGGCCAAATTTCGAGGAAAAGATTGACCTTGCACCTTGCACGATTTAAATTCCTATAGATACCATAATAGAGGAGCTTTCCTTGACAAGTCTCCTGAATCGCCGTCCAATTCGCCGATTCCTTGGAAGGGCGAGATCGAATGCTAGTGGTTTGAGTAGCGAAGAACTGTAACGTTCGAATCTACTCAGCACAGCATGAAATGCGTGCGTGCCCAGCCTAACCAATGCATCGCTTTAGCGTACGGTCGGGTATACGTGACGGAAGGAACTAACCAAAGGACATCTGCCTTGTGGGTGTCGCATTTTCCACCATTTGCTCGAGAAACCTTGTTCCTCGAACTCTGCATGATTACTGCGTATGTGTACCGAGTCATCTGGCGGATGGTATCTTATCAAAAAATCAATCAGATTCCTAGGAGAATATCATTCGAACATACTATGCAGGAACTTGGTGTTCTTCGAAACACCCACTCCCCAATTGTCGAGGTAGTAGTGAAATTTTGCAGCGGTGACGAGGAAGCTTCTATAGATGTTTAGGTGTACAGTATATGCGCTGTTCAGACTAGTATCATTGTAAATAATGTGGCTCTTTGACTTTGCCAATCTTAGGGAGCACATCAGCGACAGGTGGCGCCAAGTGTGGATGGTGACTAACTGCAACATCTTATGAAGAAAATGAACGCCAGGATTGCGGCCTTTATCCACCGTCAACGAGTCTCTGAGGTCTATGTCGATGATTCTGGTTAGGCGGGTTCCAAGTACCGCAGGACAACACCCACCTGTGCCACTATATCGTGTGTAGTCCGCGAGAATCGAGAGATCCGTCATGTCAATCAATAGCCCACACCAAGGGAAGACTGAAAGCGGTTCCAGTGAGTGCCTTTCCGGACAAAACTCTGAGTGACGCACATTTCTGTCCCGGGGAAATGACATTCATGCATTGCGTGTCATAATCGAAGTTGGTCAACGTCTTCTCCCGCGATATCGTGCAACCATACTCAGGGTGACCCGCAATCATCGTCTCCAAAAAAGACTTTGCCTTTCGCGGACAAGTAGTCACGAAGAGATAATCGTCAATCAATCTGAGGAGCAACTGAACAACAGGTCAAACAAATCAAATCAACTAGGAGAATGCGATGCAGCTACAACTTACATTTTGTGGATCACTCGAGGAACCAAATTCACCCAACTTTCTGGTCTCCAGGTCTCCGTAACAATACGAACACAGCAGCGCAGAGACCACGGACCCCTGAGGGATGCCCACAACCTGGCGATAGTACCGTTGGCCGATCTATTAAGGTCGCTTAGTTAACGATCATTTGGCTACAGTTTTCTTTTAGTTCACCTTAACAATATTTTCATTGATGTGCTCTTCGAGAAGTTGCATCGCCGTTTGTCGGCTCTCAAAATTGTAGTTCACCTGTCGGAGGTACGTATGAGGATTAAGTGCGAATCAGGTGAGACACGATACCTGATCAACAAAGACTGTATCCCGCAGTGCATTTGCCAAACTACGAGCATAAGCGATGAAATCGGGGTGCTCGTCTGTAAACGTTACGGTCAAGTCAGAGCGGTTGGCCATGTGCAGTCTGAAGAACCTTCTGGGTATGCCTTCTTTACATATGCACGTCTGATCTTGCCAGCGACCGGGGTTATCTGTCCATACCTCTGAATAAGGTAAGTGTCCTTAGAGCATTATGAGTTCTGAGTACGATCGCGCAGTTCAATGAGCTACCTCGGATATAAGTTCCTTCAGGATCTTCAAGAGAGTAGATTGTTCAATGGTGTCGAAACAAGCCTGAACGTCAACCTTCGTAAAGTATAACCTGGGCCTTCTTCTGTCAACATAAGCATCGCATCCTTATTACTGAAATACTTACAATATTCCTGAAGGATGGTCTTTCAGCAATCTCGTCTTGTATGCCTTCAGCCGCGCGTATATTTCGTTTGGTCCAAACACGGAGGCCCCGACTAGGGCTGGTTGACGTTGCTGTGGGTGAAAATGCGATGACTGAATATATGGCTACTTGTTACAACACCTACCTTCTCATAAGTCAGTATCTGAAAGGTTGCCTGAAGAATCTGGTTGATGGACTGTACGCGGCCGAAATTTAAGGACTGCGGAGTATCATGATCAACCTCATGCGTTCAGGATCCTTACATCACACACCTTGCTTTGGGGCATCCTACGTCTCAAGTTGACGATTGGGCGAACTCCTGTTTCCTTGGGGAGGAGACGAACAAAGGAGAACCCGAGTCTACGTTGTCGAAGAATTTCTTCAGCCTCTTGCTGGGGAGAAATTGTCAGTGAATAGCAGAGTTAATAAGATTAACAACCTTCTCTATTTCTTGAAATGTTTTCTCACTGAGTTGATCTATTAAAGGGGCGCAGAGGACCTCCCAATCGTCTTGTCTGAAATACAGGACTTGGTTACGGAACGCAGAGGAATCAGTCACGTAGAATGTTGTCTGTGAAGTATAAGTATGATTCTGGACTAATTTTTTTCATTTAAAGGATCAAGCGCCCACACACCTTGATCAATGGAATGACAAAAGAATCAAAATACCAAAACATAAACTCTTCCAACAACTCACGTCGTTTTAAAGAGTCTGTCACGGGCACTCGTCCATGATAACACTCAGGTACTCCCGGAGGGATAAGCCAATCACAGTCACTGGTGCTGAATCCTTGAAGGACGTGATGGAGTGATACCGTTTCAAATCGCCGAGCCACGATGAATTCCTTGACATCTGTGGTGTATAGTGAGTCAAAGCTGTAGAGGTAATCAGGGCAGCACATACAGCTCTTCACCAACTTGAAATTCCTCCGAGATCCCCAGAATTGCTTTGGGATGACCATCTTCGTCACGAGCATGACATAACGGAAAACCTATAGGCATCATGAGCTTCACCTTCGAGAGCCCCATTCCGTGCATACTTCAATGTGGCTACATGTGAACTCGATGAATCGAGGTTTATGCATACCATACTTCCTAGCCTGAGAAAGTCCCTGAGGGAGAATCGAGTTTCCGCTCGAATCTATGGATACATCGCCATTATATCTCGTAGGCTGAGAATCCAACCGAAGAGAATGCTCGGAAACCATTTCCTGCTTTTATCAGGGACCCTTTCTTTCTCCGGCGTAAATTATACGCACCAGGATAATGCTACTATCCATCGCCTGGTTGTTGGTGCTAACAACCTATACAAAATCGACGATCAGGAGATGGAAACCACTGGAGATTCATGAAGAACATTACCTTTGAGGGGCAGACCTTGTCGCGCAAGGGTTTGTAGCCGCATTTGCCGTGCCTCCAAATCATTTTCTCAACTAACGACAGGACGCCTCTGAGACGTTTAGGAGTTTTACATTTGCCAAGGACCTATATCACACGTCAAACTCGCGCTCGAAGATGAGAGAAACTCCAACCTTAATCTCCCGTTCCCTGTCAGAATAATCCGGTTGCTGGTAGCTCTCTTGCCTGCTTGCGACGAAGATACAGACATTTGATAGACCATACTGCGAAGGGAAGATGTATTTGCTGAGGTGACGCGCACCCTTTGCAAGAGTGCGTGGATCGGGATCCTTATATGTAGCAGGATCGACACGAGGCTTCTTGAAGTACGACGGGCACAAACGATTTAAAGCATCTGCGAGTAATTCAGGGTAAGTAATTCACAAAAGAAGAAGAAAACGCGCACGATGGTAGGGCAACCCAACAATCATTCTGAAGGCGTCGGGATCTCGAGAAGGTCTTGCATAAAATATGCGTTTTCGTACAAAGCCTATGTCTGCTGCGGTACGTCTTTGTGTCGTGAGCAGGACAAAGGTAGCTAATACATGCAGGGAACCACTTCACCTCTGAATAGGCTGGTTGAAAGTCGCTTTCGTCGAGGGCTCGAGGGCTTGTTCACGGTGGTTCGTTGTCGTCCTGACCAATCTAAGTCGTTTTCGGGGGTGCAGCTGCCGCGGGGTTTCCCTTTTTCGCTTTTGCACTCGTTTATGTGGTCCACTATCAAGAAACCCGCCCCCCGGCGGGAGTGAAGCGAATATCAGTGGTTCTCCCGTGAGTTGGCATAGGCATTCGTTAGGTAGCGATATGAATAGCGACGTCTTCAAAAGAAGGTGTAGCATTGCGTCGGCGCCGATTCTGAGACTAACTTTAACCTCTGGTTGCCGCTTGATTCAAAAACATTACCTTTGCAGCATAATTTCCCACTCCGGTCCGTGCAAGGCTGTAACGATCGTGTTGATGAACCGATTGGATATCCCGGAGGACGACGTATGGACTCGTTCATTGTCTGGAACCTACGTCCACGGCTATGGTGTGCTGGAGAGGAAAATGCGGAGCAACTTACACGCTGATATCCCTGGGCGATAATGTTATTGGGTCTCGCCCTCGAGGCCAAGAACAATCGCTCGTGAGCCTTCTGTATGATCTAATTTGACATTCTCAAGGCTGCTCGGCTTACGGTGTGAAGTGTGCACGTGAACTCACATCTCGCATATACATCAGCGGCGGAGTGACCACAAACGATGGACGCTGCGAGGCTTCTGATTTGAGCCCGACATAGGACGTCTTCAGCAAATCGTGATATGATTGCGGATCCTCGGAGCTGTGAAAGGACACATCGAGGATCTCGTGCAAGTATCCTTCAAGCGGGACTACTTCGTCAAAGTAGAGGTTGAGGAGAGCGAGGGTGAGCGACCGCCGTGGTGCGCTTGACATTCTGCAAAAGTTCAAGTGCTCGCCGTCTCTTTTTCTTGAGTAGGTCGGGGTCCCGGGGAAATGCGACTGAACAGCGCTCGAATTTGGCCACCAGGGTCCAGCACAACATGGGGAGCGGCAACGCTCACCAAAATTCAAACTCCGTGAGGTCAATAGCATGGCAGGGGAGGGCACGAAACATATCATAGTATAGAAATCAAGTCTACAGTAGAGATAAAGACAAACTAGTTCTGGGACATAGAATACAACCAGACTACACGATAACGCGTCCAGACACGCTCGAATGCCTGACAGAAAAGTGTAGCAAGGTGCTATCGACCATGCTTTTACTTTGTCGCGGCAAGACGCCATTACATAAGCCGGATCACTAGGACGTGTCGCCAAGGCGTGCTGTAACAACTTGGCGCGTCAACGCAGAGAGTTGTACCCAAGGCTGACGGATCTGGTGCTAGTCTGATGTTCATCCCGGGGAGGCCATTGTCGCCGACGTGGAACGCTTCGAATGATGCTGGATACATTAAAGTCGTCAAAGTCGTTCTGTGGAACTCAACCCGAACAACGAGGTCACGATCGTCTGACACTTCGATTCTGCTGTTTGCCTGGGACTCGCACATCGTCAATTAGTACAGGATATAACTGCCACGAGCCATCACGTCGCCGCGATGGTCCAAATTACACAACATGTTCTGTAGATTTACTGGGCAGTCGTCGCTGACACGCTCCTCCAGAACCTGCATTCGACCATTGAAGAGAGCAGCACGCGAGAACAGCAAACAAAAACTCACGAGCACCGCGCCACAAGGGCAGGGTCAGTGGTCACAGGCTGTACGACCGGTACATACGCGTCTGTGCGGTTGAAAAGCATTTCCGTTTGACCGATGAAGTATTCATCCCAGTAAGGTGTGGTGTTCATCGGGTCTTATTTGATATTTACGTTCGAGTACATGGCAAACGCCATGAACGTCTGCGTGAAAGCAGTGAGGAATTGTGTGTTGTTGTACGAAGGAGGGACGCTAGCACCAATCGGAATGAGCACGGAGAGAGGGGAACAGAGGGGAAGATGAGCATACTCGTCAAAGTAATATGCTACATCTTCACCGTGAAGCCCCGGAGGGATAGCAAAGATACCCTAGCAAGATAGATATATATGCGGCCATCATATCTAGGTTTCATATACACTGACCTTGAATGATCGACCTGAGAACGCCTGCAGCAAATAGTAGGTCGGGCAAATAAAAATTGCTACAAACTTCTCAGTTATCTGGATGACATTTCGGGAGAGCATCTACTTACAGTCGCCCGTGACCGAGATGGCCTGTTCGAGTGGTGAACCCATATCCTGGTACATGTATACTGCTTCCTGAGTTTGTAGTTCGGTCATGTCGGGGTAAAGCTGAGAGACGTAGTCTGTGATCGTCAATGTCTCGTTTGGGTTCGTGAAG
>JBBPNO010000085.1:0-65184 GCA_038090915.1 Boletus eberwhitei
CGACAGGAGCCAGTACTAATCGAATGAGTACCTCCGAAGCAGAGAGCCTGAGGGCGGACGTCCCGGTATTTAATTATCTCCAAGCTGCTAGGATGCCGATCTCGTCCGAACAACGCGTGGACACCGTAACGTCTGTCCGTGAACGCTTAGCGCTTCCAATATTCAGAATCATTAGGGATGACATATTGACTCCGTACTCGATTCAGAAGCTTTTGCCTTCAAGGGTTCGCCACAGCCCATCGCAAACCGAACCAAAAACTTTTACAGCCACTGCACTATCGATCAGATGGGTGCATCTTGAATCTCATTGACAGATTAGGGTACATACTGATCGACGGGTATTGTGGTTTCAATTCACGGTGCTTTGAGTGGCCGTTTCTGAAGGAGCAGCATGATAGTGAAGTGATAGACTCGCGCTGGCTTTGAAATCGAATGACTGGGCCGTCGGGATTGATTTAGATTTTTTCAGTCTAACCTACACGGTGTGTTGTACAGCGCATTTCGTTGATGGGCCAGCGGCATCAGTCTGGTGGCCAGGCCGTCCAAGGAAGCAACCGTCTCTTCTGACGGTCTGGTCACCAGACTATAGTGCTATTCCCGGCTCTCAGTCGTTCACTTGGAAATTTTCAGCTGACTCCTTCTCCCAATTCCGGACCGCCGCCCCGACGGACTCCGAGCCGAAGAATGCATTAAATGGGGACGGGGAAAACAGGACAACGATCCCACTCATTGGACCGTCGAGGATCTACCTGTAGACCACAATGTCTCGAAGGATCACCCGTTTCGAAACGCACGGTAGGGACAGACCCGCTCCCAAAATGCTGTTCTCTTCACGAATTCGGTGGACAGATGTTCGTTTTCCGACGTCGTTATCAGGAGATGGGACGGATGCGATGTAAGTTCGTCACGAAAACGCCGCCTACAGCCGCTGTTGAGTCCGGTGGCGTCGTCAGGAATACCGAGTGTGACTACTCGTCTGCCTACATATCCATCTTCACAGATGGGGAATCCCCACTGGTTGGACATGGCATGACATTTACCATTGGTCGTGGAAACGAAATCGTGAGTCGGACTGCCTGCTTTGTTCGAGGGAGACCTCATGCCATTCTCAGGTCTGTCAAGCAATGGCAGTCCTTGCGAACAAACTTGTCGGTCGTGATCCAGAGGATCTTTTCAAGAGTATGGGAAAAACTTGGGATTGGTTGTCTTCTGATGCACAGCTGCGATGGTGGGTGTTCACTGTCAAATTCACTACCGTGATGCAGAGCTATTTGGACTGACGTGCATTCCAAACAGGATCGGCCCCGAGAAGGGTGTCATCCATATCGCAGCGGGCGCTGTGAACAACGCGCTGTGGGATATGTTCGCCCGCGCTCGAGAAAAACCTCTCTGGAAGCTTGTGGTAGATATGACACCGGTGAGACCTGCTGAGACTCTGCTGCAATCCATCATACTCATCGAATCTGTTTTCTTCAGGAGGAGTTGGTAGACGCAACCGCATTCCGCTACATCACGGACGCCATCACACGTGACGAGGCCATTGCTCTGCTCACGGCCAAAGCAGCGGGGAAGAAGGACCGGGAAACCACCGTTAGAGAGCTTGGGTATGTAACTATCTCACCAACTCTACTACCCCAGTACGTGACAGGTTCCCAGATACCCCGCCTATGTCACCTCGGCTGGCTGGCTCGGTACGATAGCTGAACTTCGTAAAGCGACGCTCGACTGATCCCTCGGAAAACGTTTAGGCTATTCGGATGAAAAAGTTGCGCGACTCACAGAGGAGGCCGTCGCTGCTGGTTTTAATCACTTCAAGATGAAAGTTGGAGCAGATGTCGAATCTGATCTCCGCCGTGGATTGATCATCCGCTCTATCATCGACAACCCACGGTACCTCCCTCCCGGCTCCAAGGGCCGTGATCCGAATAGTCCTACGCTACAGGGGAAGAACGCGGGTCCAACGGGCGCCGTGCTCATGATCGATGCCAACCAAGTATGGGACGTCCCTCAGGCAATCGACTATGTGAAGAAACTCGAGGTCATCAAGCCTTGGTAAATAGGCTTGCTGCTCTTTGCGAGACAATGTACTCACGTCCATTGCAGGTTCATCGAAGAGCCGACCGCGCCAGACGACATCCTTGGCCACGCTGCAATTCGCAAGGCATTGAAGCCTCATGGCATTGGCGTTGCCACCGGCGAACATGCCCACAATCGCATGGTCTTCAAGCAGCTCTTGCAGGCCGAAGCCATCGATGTATGCCAAATCGATTCCTGCCGTTTGGCAGGTGTCAGCGAAGTCTTGAGCGTACTTCTCATGGCCGCCAAGTACGCACACGACCTATGAACGTGTTCAAGCTATGCACTGACGCACGCATCAGATTCGGCGTGCCCGTGTGCCCGCACGCGGGTGGCGTTGGTCTATGCGAATACGTCATCCACTTGAGGTATGGGTTCTTTAACTCTCCATCGTCATCGAGGTTCATTTCGTTCGCCAGCTTGATCGACTATATCGCCGTCTCCGGAACGATGGAACGCAATGTCCTCGAGTTTGTGGACCACCTCCACGAGCACTTCCGTTTCCCTTGCTCGATTAACTCCAAAGGCCGTTACAACGTACCTTTGAATCCCGCCGAAGGTTACAGGTACGACCTTTCCTTCTCTGGCGCTTCACCGGTCTAATGTATGGTCGCACTCTTGCAGTATCGAGATGTACAAACAAAGCATTGCGGAGTACGAGTGGCCGAATGGTTCATATTGGGTCAAGGCTGCGCAAACGTTCAGATGAAGGACACGGTAGGAACGGATCTCTTGATGCTGAATTCTGTATTATTACTTTATTACGAGCGAGCACAGTTCCAGTCAAGGACCGCAATGAATCGTGCTTTATATCACATTTTCGCTGGAATGCTACAGTATAGGGACCATATCAAATCCACGGTCCCACCGGCATCCATGAGAAATAACGAACTGTTGTTCGTCGCATCAATGAGGGGTCGTAGATTAAGAGTATCGTCGAGCAAGGGTGGGTATTAGGGTAGGGAGGAACAACAGACGTCTTGCTCATGGATAAGATGGACAAGTACTGACTCGTATAGATATAAGAAAGAACTGCGGTACACGGAACAGGTGTTACTACACAGGAGAAGCAAGAAAAAAGCGGTACACGTAGATGTATCGTCGCGGTTTGACCGATCGAGCCAAATATGAGCGCTAGATAGTTTGGTAACTCCCTGGAATGACACGTGGATGAGCGTTTGATAATGACTGATAGATGGTGTTGAGAAACGCACATATCCGCGCCTGCCAATCACCGCTTCCTGTGGCCAGAATGTTGCCCGCGGGGCTGAGGTCTATTGATATAACTGGACGACGTCTCAGATCTACGGACATGATCCAATTTTTGATTACTCACCGGAATTCTTGTGTCCTTGGAGCATACACTGCACAGTTGCCGTGTGGGAGTCCCAGAACTGTACACCACGATCCTTGGACCCTGAAACAACCCACTGCCCATCGTGTGATACCGCAACAGACAATACATAATCCTGTCGAACAACGAGTAAGTCCACAGCTGATCATCGATCGTTCAACGTACCGTATGACCCATGAAGTTCATGGTGCACTGACTAGCCTTCTCCAGGTCTTTCTTGCCGTTTGCAGTGGCGTCCTTTCGCTTGGCACCATTCACCAAACCGCTCACGTCCCAATATTTGAGCGTTTTGTCCAAACTACCGCTCACCAAACCCTTGCCATCAGGGGTGAAAGCTACGCTGTACACACTGTCTCTGTGTCCTCGCAGCCGCTCGATCAACATGCCGGTGGCGACGTCCCAAATTCGGACGACCGTATCGAGACTGCCTGCAGCGACAAGTTGTCCATTGGGAGATATGGCAACCGAAGTCACCCCGGCATCGTTATTCATCGAATCGGGATCATTTATAGTGAGGACTTTCGATGACCCATCGACCATATCCCAGATTCGAGCTGTTTTGTCGCCCGAACCCGAGACGATAAGGCGTCCATCCAATGAAAAGTCGAGAGAGTAGATCTCTTGTTGATGACCATCGAAGACATTGCGAATGCGCTTCTTGGCAATATCCCAAATCTGTAAATGAGTTGAGAGATTTGACCGTCCGACAAGGGCCACTGCCTACTCGTATTTGCTTATCTTCGGCGCCAGTGGCTAAATATTTACCATCAGGACTGAAGCATACGCTGCGGATATACAAATCTCCAGCTTTCCCGGCGGTCTCGTCAGCAAGAACACTGAAGGGTATGCGAAATGACTACTCTAGTATCGGAGAGAGGAGGGATTATTGCGCACCACGTCTTCGCGCCAGTTTTGGTATCGTAGATCTGTGCCGTACGATTGCATCCAGTTGCAAGGAACTTTCCGTCTGCGGAGAATCGCACACAGCACACTACGCTGATGCAGAAGTCAGCTACGATCCTGTATTGTTAGCGAGATGGTGCATCGCTTTACCTCTCGTGCATAAGTGTGTGTACCAATGCCACGTCAAGCACCCGCTTTACTTTTGGGTTGAAAACTGCAAACCAATCACTACCCTCCTTCTTCAATTCCGGTGGGACGCTGTGCGGGTCAAGGTCGTCCGGAAACTGACCTCCGTTCGAGGGATTGTTGACCGGAGCTAGTGAGCTCGAAGTGGGGGGTGGGTCGGTAGGACCAGATGGTGGCGGATTTCCAGGGCCCGGAGGGTATGGTGCATGTGCGGATGGGGGCGGTGGAAGTCCGGGGCCCTGAAAAGTTGGAGCACCTGCTGGTACAGGGAGTTTGGGAGTTGGTCCTGGAACGAGAGAGGGGCTATAATGATCTGTTGCAGATATAGGAGAGAATGGAGTGCGATATCCATGAGGGGGCGGGGAACGTGTGGAGCTGGGAAGAAAAATTTTACCTGGACGGTCACCCTTCATACGCTCCGTTTTGATGCGCTTCGGCTCACGAACTTCAACGGGGCGTTCACGGTCGCGATCGCGTTGGTCACGCTCACGATCACGAATTTCCCGCTCACGCTCGCGATCTGCACGTTCGCGGTCTTTCTCCCGTTCTCGATCGCGGTCTCGGTCTCGGTCACGACCGTAATAGGGGTCGCTATAGGACCCGGGACCTGTGGCGGGGAGTACTCCGGATACGGATGCTGGGGGCGCAGGAGGACCGGATGGACCAACTGAAGCGGGACCAACAGCTGGGTGGGGTGGCGGATTTGCTGGGATACCCTGACGGGCAGCATGAAGTTCGGCCCGCAGCCGCGATAGTTCTTCTTCGTACTGTAGCCGTATTTTTCCGTGCTGAGATTCGAGTTCGTAGAGGGACTGGCGGATGATATTTAGCTCGTTGATCTGGGATGTCACTGCGAATGTGATGAGACTCCAAGGGGAAAAGGAGGAGAAAGACACACCTTTAGACTCGTATTCGTCTCTTTGATTTCTCAAAATACCCAAATCGGACGAGAGACCATCGAATTCCTGGCGAATGGTATCGAAGGCTTCATTGAGCCTGTTGTGTGTATGCTGGTTTGGCCCCTGAGCGGGGGGACCCGTTGGCTGGAGGCTTCTATGCTGATTGAAGGTGTAAATGTCAGATGAATCGGGGGAGGGGAGGGATGGGGCAGAAATGATGGTTCAGGTCGGCCTGAAATTTTGCGCTCACTGGCGCGGGAGGCCGATATAGGACGGCAAGGTTGCCAAGAGAGACAAGGAGTAATAATGAAGGAAAATGAAGCGGGGATGATGAGAGGAATAAAAGGAGGAGGACTTACATTGTAAATTGTGGAGGACATGGGGGAAGTTGGGAACGTTCGGGGTGGGTGTTGATCATCGCCCTTTATAACAAACGCTGGAGTTGGACCTGCCTCGCATTCTTTTCCCACGTTTGGCGTTCCCGGCGGTATGTCCAAATTTGGATAGCTCGCACAGGCACCGTCACGTGTTGTGAAAGTACAAATCGGGTGTTAATTTGCTTATTAGTCAAACCCAGCGAAGATGATTATCTCCACAGGCTGTTGCGTTATTCGCCGTGCTCAACGAGGCCCACTCAAATCCGCGCGATGAACCGACTCACTTTGTATTCGGCGGTTTTCTCTGAGTCTCGGTCGCTGTTAACTCGGCCACCGTCGGTCATCTTTCTTAACACCCGATAGACGACCTTTGCTTCCCCTTCTCCTTCACGCTTCGGCCTTCGAGCTCACGTTTTGCTCTCTGGATGGTTGCCACGGCTCCGCATCTAAATTCGTCGGTTGGCCATGGCTGTGTTCTACAACCTCCCTCAGCCCTGGTGTTCCTCGGTCTTATATAAACCTTCCGGGAATTTGCCGGAGACACTTACGTTGACCAACAATTTTTTTTTTTTTTTGTGGACAACTCGCCTGAGGTTTGTGTTAGCCTTTATATCAACTGTCAGTGGTTTTAACGCCGATAGCTCAAAACCGCGCCATGGTGACCATTGCTGTGTGGGTTATGGTCTGAGACGACAACCTTAAATTGCCCATATGGATCAAGCACGGCTAGACCACGATGCGTCATATACATCCGGATTCCGCGAGTCGGTGTCACCCAAATCCGTACATGAGGCTAGTCTGCGGTGGCCGACTTCAAATTCACGCTGATCCTATGCTTTTAACCTCCACTCGCCATTCATTGTCTTTGCCCATGTAAGACATCCCTTTCCATCCTACTGTGCCGCTCACTCTACCCTTAGCTGAACACACACACGACCCTCAAATAACCAAGTAAGCCAGTTTGTCATGACCCATGGCGTATCCTGACATATTTCCATCGAGTCTCGTCCATGTCGTGCAGTTTAGACCCTTTGACAGCCCCCTCTTACTCCGTCAAAGAGGGAAACGGTTGGCTAGCCGTTTTCAACCCTGATGCACGCCGTCAGATGGACGTACAACTCCGCTCAGCTTATGCCCATAATGGGTACGTCTTTTCCGTATTGTCTATTCCCTTTCAAGCTCATCGCTTCTGACCAACCAGAGCTGTTTGCTGCGTGAAATTCTCTCCCGATGGATCGTTGCTCGCAGTTGGGACCGACAATGCAGTCATCCTATACAATATCGAACAGCAGACAAAGCTAACGCGAGTACCCATACCATCGTTCCCCTTCCCGTAAATAATATGACACATTTTCGCCAGCTTCTCACTTGGCGGTGAACAAGGAGGGAAGGCCAATCACGCTCGTAGCGTCATTATAAGTCCTAATCACGAACTGCTGGTGGCAGGCTCTGAGGACAAATATATTCGAGTACGTGAACCATCGATGCATCCTATTCGTGGTCCACCTGACGGGAACTCGCTAGGTCTGGAATCTTGAGACAGGTGAATTCCTACGCACGTTGAGTGGACACACTGGCGAGGTTTACGCGTTGGCGTTCACGACCGATTCCCGATTCTTATTCTCCGCATCGGGTGATCGTACCGTCCGAGTCTGGGATGCGACACAGTTCTCGGCCGACGTGACGCATGCACCCGAACTCACTCGCCGTATTCTTCACCCCACAAGCCCAGAAGAGAAGTCGTCAAAAAAAGTCGTCTTTACCTCTGTCACGGTCGACACAACAGGGTCCTTCGTCGCCGCTGGGTCACTCGATGGCATAGTTAGAGTTTGGGACATATCCTCGGACTCGAAGAATGATGAGCCAATCGGTATACTCCGCGGGCACTCAGACGGTGTCTATGGTGTCCAGTTTCTACCGAGTGACATGGGAACCTCGACCATGTGTCTTGTGAGTGCAAGCCTGGACCGAACTTTGAAATGTTGGGAGCTCTTGCCAGACGAGAAGCAATTTGAATGCAAAAAAACATTGAGTGGACACGAGGCATGGTGTTTTGTACCTCATTGCAAATACCGCGCGCTCAAGCGACACCCTCACAGGATGCTGTTCTGTCAGTGTCGGTGCTGCAAGTCGGGCGAGAGCAACGCCTCGCGTCCTCGTCCCGAGATGGGACCGTCCGACTCTGGGATCTGAAGGGTGGGATCCCGTATTTCATGATCCAGGGACACACGAACACTGGTGCGCAGTTCTCATCATGATCCACACCCTTTGTTGACACACACTGTGTACTCTCCAAAGTCACTTCTGTTGACCTCAGCAGCGATGGGACGGTTCTCGCTTCCGGAAGCGGTGACCATCAAGTGCGGATCTGTGAGTTTCGTCTCAGAGTTAAGAGTCTATCAGCTACTCAAGTGTATCTGGCTTCTATGCAGGGAAGTACATGTTACAATGATGTCAACGGAATTCCCATTCGCCATATCACATCGTATGACTGCGGCCACACGTTCGGATCGCGAGGGGACGGTGAATTTAACGGATGAACTTTGGGCCGCGAGTGACTCTGATACGGATTATAGCTAGAATACACTACAGGCGTTGGTTCCTTTCTCACTCATACAATCAATGTGGTTATCCTGTGTTTTGTTCGAGTGCATTAATTAGCTTACCTAATCAACTACCTGCGCTTCGATAGAGCGTAGTCATGCGCCGTTCTAATCATCCAGCATGGTCCTCGTCCTCATTATCGGCGACCTTCATATCCCTCATCGTGCACACGACCTTCCCGCCAAATTCAAGAAGCTCCTGGTTCCAGGAAAGATCCAACAGATATTATGCACAGGCAACGTCTGTGACCGAGAGACCTACGAATACTTACGCACCGTGGCGTCCGACGTGTGCGTCGTGAGAGGAGACTACGATGAGGTACTCGCCTCTCCGTTACAAGGCACGCACGACGCGCATGCTCACCCTCGGCCCTCATTTACAGAGCACCAGCTTTCCGCCCTCGGCGACGGTGGTCCACGCACCGATCCGAATCGGTATCGTGCACGGCCATCAATGTGTTCCGACCGGCGATCTCGATGCGCTGAGTACCATCGCACGTCAGATGGACGTCGACGTGCTGGTGTCGGGTCATACACATACGTGAGTCACTCTCCTTTCCCCCACCCTGATCCCCGATCCACCGCGTGCGCCCACCAACGCGTCAGAATTCATCTCCGTCTCGTTATGAGCACTCTGAATCCGACATTACCCCCCCCTCTCCGCTAGGTTCCAAGCTATCGAATACGACGGTCGGTTCTTCGTGAACCCTGGGTCGGCGACGGGCGCGTGGACGGGTCTACACAATAGGTAAAACGTGCTCGCAGGGTCGTATTTATGGGACGAGGGATTCTGATGACATTCTCAGCGATCCAACGCCCTCGTTTGCACTGATGGATATCCAGGGCGCCGTCGTCGTCACTTACGTTTACCAACTCGTGGAAGGCGAAGTACGCGTAGAGAAGATCGAGTATCGCAAAGAAGTCGAGGCGGTCAAACCCGCCGTCGCACCACCGCCGCTCGCTCAGTCCAACTCGGCGTATTCGGGTGCTAGTGGTGGGTTTGCGCCATCGGGGCCAGGGAGCCCACAAGCAGCACAGGGTGTTTGGTAGTCGCCATGACGTTGCACGCAAAACGTGCAGCTCATGGTTTGTGATTGGGACGAGTTTTTCGCTATGCTGTCGCCAACCTGATTCGGTATGTTCCACGCTCTCGACGATAAAACTCCCTCTCGCCATGGGGGCTTTTTCGAGCCTCTGCGGCGAAATTCATTATGTAGTTTGAGTGCATGCATCGATGAAATCAACCAAGTTGCGATGTTCATCCTGGCCAGAGTGCGTGTGCTGAACAACGTTGGGTGTCTCACAATGTAGCAAAACCGTTGCCTGAACCAAAAAAAATATGTCCCTGGCAGGAATTGAACCTGCGGCGCCACGGTATTGTGAGATCCACAACGTGGCGATTTAACCACTAATCGACAGGGACTTGTTAAGTGTCGCTGAATGGAAAACCATACCATGGATGTTGTTGATATGGATATCATCGACCATGATGGAATTGGGTGGACATGACATTGTGAATTTGCTGATAGCTTACCATGGAGTGGAATCGTGTGAGGTGAGTACAGGGAGCGCTCGTATCCTCAAGTCACGAACGAACTAGTTTGTAAACTGACAAGTCAATCGTAACTCAGAGACAGCCCAACTAAGCGTCTCCTCTCGCCTCTGCTTCCAATATCTCGCGCTCTAATCGTGCGCGTTCGGCCTCACGTAGTCGTAGAAGCGTCAAGGATTCGAAATCCAAGATGTTGGTGTTGGTAGGTTTGGCCGGCTCTGGCGGGGGTGGAGCAGGGAATGTACTGGGCTGTTCAAACAAGCATCGTAACCATGGACGAACACTTTCAAACAACGAGGAAACATACGAATGTAGAAAACTTGGCTGCCTGTGGTTCGTCGGTTCGGCCCTCATTCCGGTGGTTTCTTCCTGGCACACCGTCGAGAGGTGTTCCAGACGGTATGCTCCCTTTGAGTTTGCCGCCGAGCTCACCCCTGTCGCGTAACCACCCCAGTATTGGCGGCTCTGAGCCACCAGCCCATGACACCTCCATCCCTTGCTCTTTAAGCGTAGGACCACTGGAAACCACCGCGAACGCAGCACTTATCTGAGAGAAAGGAACCACAGCATTTACCACCTTTTCCCCTTCACCTTGCGCCGCTTCGTCCGCGCCTTTTTCTTGCGACTTCTTCTTCTTACTAGCTTTCTTGGGCTTGATCGACAATACGACAGCGCCCTCATCGATTTCCCCGAAGCGTTTTAGATGAGAGGCTAGCGCAGAAGCTGTACTGAGGAATGGGAACGCCGAAAGTGTGAACTTGACACGAATGGTAGTGTCGTACGGACCCAGTGAGGGTGGAGCATTTTCATCTGGGACGTCCTCCTCCACCTCTGTTCGTGTTTCCTCGACCTTGGCTCTTGCCAGCTCCTCTAGATGTCTTTCTCTCTCCTCCCTCAAGCGTCTACCCGCCTCCTTGATACGGTCGTTCTCACCCTCTCTCGCAACCTTTTGTTTCTCCTGTTCTAAGCGCGATTTCTTGAACGCGCGTTCGCGTTCTTCGAGCTCCGTGACTAGGACTCTCCTCTTGTTATCATACGAGGCAAAACGCGCCTTCTTTGCGGCAGCAAGACGAAGTTGAGCATCCAACGCCAATCGTCGCAACGGATCGAGTAACAGCGTCGATGCCACCGTGAGCGCATGAAACTTTTGGGCTGTGTGCGATGCATCAGACGATTCTCTCTGCGCCACAAGTCCGCTCACCTGCATTGGGGTCTTTTCTATTCTGAAAACATAGAGTGTGAGAAACGGGACGAAGAACGAGTGAACGCAAGGGGACGCACACGATCGGGGTGAACTTTGAGCGAGCGGGTGCGGTAGGCAGTGCGGATTTCGGCGTCGGTGGCTTCTTGTGAGAGCCCCAGCAGTTCGTAGGGGTTCTCTTCAGGTTCTGTAGGCGCTATGGGGGCCATATCCGTGATCTTTTAAATTCGGCCCTGGACGGACGTGCGAGGTTGGTGATGGACATGAGTAGCTTTGGGCGCGGTTAGCTTATGCAATACGGGCTGGTTGCCTAATTTATCGACTCACCACCACTACTTGGTTTCTTGCTCACGAACAAAGACAGACGGGATGGCAAAAGGCGGAAAGGCAAGGTACGTTACAACGGGCATCTTGTTCGACGAGCGCCATTCCATAACTCTGAGCCACAGAACGGTCATCGTTCGAATGATCTCAACCGCCCAGACGGGATTCTTTTATACCACGAAACGAGTCCGGCTGAACACTCCCAAGCTGTCTGCGGTCAAGTATGATCCCGTCGGTGCGCGACATGTCACCTCTCCTCGAAAGGTGTTGTTTATTCTCTTGGATGGTAGTGAAAACAAGAGTACTTTTCGTGGAAAGTCGGAAGACGAGGAAATAGAAATAATGTTGATATGGACTTGCTTGGCGTCTGTACACCGTCCTGTCGGTGTACCCTCATCCTCAGCTAATGGAAACCCACTTTTACCTCGACACTCGCCAGTTGTGAGTTATCCGACGCCTCTCCGAGGCTGTTCTATACCCCACTACCGTCCCGCGTACTGCCAGCAAATTGGCGGAAGTATACCGTGAGAACGCCTAGATCTTCTCCCTTATCACTTGGACATTCTGGCAGGTGAAACGTCTGGGAGATCCCATATGGAATCGGAAAGCTACACGTTACGATTCAATCGGACTCGTCTACTCTTCATCCCCACGCTCGACCTCGCTCACGACCCGAACTCCTCATCCGGCACTGTGGTACAGGTCTGTCTCCGGGGTGAGCTCGGAGAAAGGTAAGTTATATGCGCTTCCTTTTAGAACCGCGGACAAACTGACGCTTGTTCAGAAACATATCTTCCGTCGAGCAAGCGTCCATAACGGTATGTGTTCCAGTGACACGTCCATAGACGCCGTTATATCAAACTTTATCAGAGGACAATCGAAACACTGCTCGTTGGCCATGTAAACACGTTGCACAAGCTGCCTAAATGCGTCATCATCGACGGGGCGATTGCTGGGTATACCCTGATTGGAGGTGAGCTTCATATTTACTTTTAATGCCAAAAGTGCCTGACGGTCATCGTTCCGCTAGTCAGGAAACCTTGGAAATATGGCCGTGGAAAGCAATTTCGTCTCGGGGATATCGCGTTGCAGGCCGCCGAACACAAATGGATCTTCCGTCTCGAGATTGCAAAATGATCCGTGCTTGTGTCGTGTGTACGAGTCCTTGTTCTAGGACTATCTTGTACATGCTGGTGGTCAGATCGTCCGTCGTCCCGTTGTAGCACTACCCTAACTCTTTTCTTGCCACCGTTCATATTGGCCCTCTGCGAGACTGGTACGATATCTCTCCTCTATGCTGTTGCACACGTCATCGAGACGTGAGAGTGCCTCGAGAAGTGCGTCAAGGGAGGAAAGCCCGTCTGAGTACCATGTTAGCGCGGAAGTGGCCAAGCAGACTGAGTACGCACCATACATTTGAATACGTAACTGAATGAGATTTTCGGAAGGATGGGGGACACTATGCAAGGGAATGAGCCACTCGGTTATCAGCGGGTCGGACGACGCAGCCCTCGGAAGATCGGGCAAGTCCAGAGGGACAATGGAATCAAGATCGACCCGTTACCAAGAGGAAAGAGAGCAACAGTTGTACCACTGACTCACCTGTACCCACAAAACTCTACTTTTGGACTGTCGATTGTTTGGTCAGCGAGACATTCGGACTGCACATTTGTATGTCTCACTTTTTCATGAGCATCCACCGGAGAGCATTGCCCATTGTATGTGACTCGTCAAAGATTTGGTACGTGGCGGCGGAGAGGTCTGGCGTTGCGCCTTTCATCTGCAAAGTGTCATAACGCGCTGTGGCACCGAGACTGAACAGCCTACAATCTTTATTTTTTGAGCAACCTCCGCCATGATGGTCAAGACAATTGGTGACTTCCCGAAAAGGAACTTTGTAGGTGCTCAATGGAATACAAACAGGTACAAACAAATATCTTTTGTTGACCTCACACAATGCACCGTTGCTTAGCCGATCCTTTATGCATTCTCTATAAAATGGATTCAGTTCTGGATAGCGACGCATCGCATCTTGTCTCCTGTATATTTACTCCCAAGGCAGGCCTTGCTAGATAAATGGCTCACTCTAACCGTCCTACCCTCCCTCCGCTCCATACCCTCGGTCTTCCTCGCGGAGACATTCCACCACCCCGCACTCACGAATTGCACGATCTGAACGACCCGGGCCGTCCGGTATATCCCCTTTCCCTCAAGTTCTGACTCTCAATCGCTTATCCATTCCCTTTTTCAATCCAAACAGCTACATGTCCCTTTCAGACAGCCCTACTACCCACAGCGACACCAACCTCCCATCTCCCCATCCACAGTTTCAGAGGAACTGACCACACCCGCCACCGCTCTGCGTCCACGCACGAACACCCCCGCAGCGGCACCAGCACCGGCACCGCTGTCTACCATGATGCCATTCCCCAGTACCAGTGGGAGAGTCCGTCTCTCACCCACCTCGCTCGAAAACGCAGACGCCGTTGTCTTGATCGCACCCCCGCCCGCTGGGAACGCGCCCTCACCACAACCTCTTCTCCTTGTTGGTCCTGCGCTCCAACGTCTGCGTCGCCACGAGCGCCCGATCGAAAAAGGCACTCGTGTGCACCCCTATCGTGTCGTTCGCGGTCCCTCTGATCAACGCCCTCCAACTGAGCCATCCTACACGAAAGGCTAACGGGCACCAGATTCTTTTTCTCTGTAAACTGGAAAATAACACATGACCCTTCGACTGTATTGTTAACACTAGTGTATAACCCCTGTTCGTTGTAGTTTCTTCTGTGCAGTGTTGTATGAACGGATAAGTACCAAGTTACGTGGAAAGCTTAATTTGATGATGAGCCAGGCAGCAAGTTCTGGAACTAAAGTATTCCGGAGACTGTGAATGCTGGTCTCGATACGGAATACCACTCTGGAAAGTGTTGTGGACGAGTTCATGGGCGTACCGATCAAGGTTGTATGCCATCCAGCCCGATGAGTCTACTGAAAGAATTTAAAAAACCCCAGCAAAAAGTGGATTTTATTAGGGTGTTCAATGGAACAGGACTCGATAGAACCCGCAGAAGAAAACACTCTGCCTACATATCCACTAGTATGAATTGATTCCACCTATCGGTACCGGCGCAGCCGTGAACCGCTCCCGATGCGGGCCCATCTGATAGGCAGCAAGCGTGAGGATTGGAGTAGGCCCGTAGGGATCCATCGACTAATAAGTGAGAGGCGGGGAGAGTTACTAGGTGCGTACGGCAGATGAACGGTCTGCGAAAGGGAGGTGAACATCCAGAACGGTAGGCACGGTGTTTCAACGAGCGGGTAGCATTAGCTGCCAGTGCCTGGTGAATTGAGGCGAGTGCATCGACGGACGAGAGCAAGCGTACAAATTATTAAATGGAATTAGTAGAACGAGTCAAAGGAGTAAGAAGGTGGCCCGCACGGAGACCGTTATATGCTGCTGGGCCGCTTACCTTTAATTTACCTCCTTGGTAGCCGTCCTCCAATCAGAGCTCTCAAGTTGCGGTCTGCGGTAGAGGCTGCGCTGCAGTTGTGATTGGTTTGGATGGTAAAAGGTGAACCAGCCGATAACCGGTCCTTGAAATCTCGCTGTCAATTGAATGCTGTAGCCGTGAGAGTTATTTCTACTTGGGGTCCGCATGCTACCTGCGTCGGCGGAAACCTTGCTCAGACCAGTACTGAGTGATGACATGACAGAGGAGACCCTGCAAGGTGAACTCACAGAGCTACGTTTTAGACACTGACACGCGCTACCCATCATCAATTCGAGGGATTTTTGTCAAGCTACAAGCACAACGTCTCCGTTTTGACCCTCATTTCAGCGCATGCATACCTATCTCCTGTTTTTTTCAAGTCTACAGAATGCGGTGTTTCTGAAACATTTTGTCCTTTAAAGTTTGAGACAGCGCAACTGTCCGCGTAAAATGGATGACCCGGGTACGCTCGCATGGTCAATCGGTCATTGGTCTTAAACGCCAGACCGCTTGACAAGCGACACGTTGGGGCTAGCACCACGGGATCCTGCTATCATAACTTCCCTGTCAGATTTAATTTCCGATGATTCTGATAAGTTGAACAGCTAGGGTCCCCCCCCCATGGGCCATATATTCCGGGGTGCTCCCATCTGAGCTCTCCCATATTTCCGCTCGTTATGCGGCGGCCATGGCCAAATCCCTCGTTCAACGAGCACACCCAGGCAAGTTCTTCTCGGCGTCCTTTCCCTTTGGCACTCAGACACGTCGTGCCAGTCAATGCAAAGGCAGACCGGACATCTGGATGAGCAGTTCACGCTCTTGGCCGCTCAAAGCGCGTGCGTGCAAGAACGACGACGCACTCTACGAGAACGACAGCGTTCACAGCTCGCGCTTGCATTGCTCGTCATCCCACCCCATTTTGGAAAGGAGGTCGAAGACGGCTGCTGTCTCTCGTCTGGGTCAACCGAGGAACCACGCTCTCGGTTCTCGCACTCCTCGCCGCCATCTCCCGTGGTGAGTGGGTCGTACGGTGCTAATTAGTATCGACGTGACTGATATCGGCGGTACAGGCGATGAACTCGCCGTTGCTGCCAGTTCCACTGGCAACTCCACCCGCCGTTCCACGCAAACGCAAGTCGATACTCGCAAAATTGATGAAGGCCTTTGTACTTTAGGTGGTTTATACTGTTTCGGGGATAGTACGATAGTAGTGGCGATGTATTTCTGTATTTTATCAATCTCCCATTCCCAACGTGCGCGCTGCGGAGCGGCTCCCCGGTCATCGGAACCATCAGCGCCAAGAGCATGTTGAGCAGCACCCCTCAACTGCGACCGCTTTCCCCTACGGCAGAGTATCTATCATTTCCGACCACTACAACAGTGTTGACCGCGTATCTACGATGGACGAAATAGTCCCTCATCTATGGATCGGCAACCTGCCGAGCGCCCTCGATGTAGAATCCCTCAAGACCAGAAAGATCTTTAGCGTGGTGACGGCGATGCGAGGAAAGGTTACGATCAACGCAGTGCGTCGTGCCTCTGTTTCAGGTTATGCTTCAAGACAGAAATATCCTCGCCAGACATTCAACAAGTACCAGATCAACATCGATGACAGCGCAGACGAAGACGTGCTCGTGCACTTTTTGCCCTCGATATCCTTCATCCAGAAGGAACTCGACAAGGGTCGTGGCGTGCTCGTGCACTGTCAGGCTGGCATCAGTGAGTCGTCCCGGTCAACGTACTCGGTGTAAGAATGAACCGCTTCCAGGCAGAAGTGCAACCATCGTCGCAGCCTACTTGATGTACACCCGCAAACTAGATCCATCCGCTGCCCTTGACACGATCAGGGCCGTGCGCCCGAACACCGAGTGAGCTCACGCACGCTTTTTCGGCTGTACTTTGAGAGACTCAGTCTCACGAGCAGCCCCAACGAAGGCTTCATCCAACAACTCGAGATATTCCATCAGGCGTCCTACAAGATCTCTCGCAGGTCCAAGCCAGTTCGGATGTTTTACATGGAGAGAACACTCGAAGAAGTGATGAGTGAGTGAACCTTAGCCACGTGCGATCACCCCCCTGACCGCATACGAGGCTAATCTAATCATATTAGATGGCGATGGCTCCGTCCCGCCAGGCGACATGTTTGCAAAATATCCGCAGACGCCCGGGTCCGAGTCGGCGCCAAACACCCCTGTCATCGTCCCAAGCAGACGAATACGATGCAAAATGTGCAGGTACGTGACCCATTCCACCTACTCGCGTGCTGAAAGACGTTCCGCAGACAGGAACTCGCAACCCGTGAACACATGCTCGATCACGGCCAGCTCGGTCCGCCGACGCCAGCCCTCCCCTCCTTATCGCCCGTCCCATCGCGACGTCCTTCCAATGACATCCCCTTTACCCCGCTCTCCCGACGCCCATCTGCCAGTTTGAACGTCACCATTTCCCGACGCCCGTCGACGAGTCAACCCCGCTCGCGCCTCAACTCGGGATCGAACGGGATCGGCGAAGGACGACCGGCCGTTCTCGCTGCGCTCGGCGGTCGTGGACTCCTCGAGTCTCTCTCCATGTCTGCCCTCGAAACCGAAGACACCGCGGACGAGTCGGATGCCGACGAGCCCACGACCGTAACGACCTCCCATGGGTCGAGTAGTACAACCGCCGCGCCGCTCAACCCGCCTTCACGCCGTCCGTCGTGCAGCGATGTATGGCCCTTTCGGCCCTCACGACGTTCGATGGAGGCCATCGGGCGGGACTTGTCACATGCGCTCGAGGAGAGTATGGCGGGTGACGCCGTCGAATCGCCCGAGGCGCTGACGCTCCCAGCGTCGTCCCCGCCAGTCGACACGATCAAGCGCACCTCGTCCCCGCAGCCCATCTCCGCAGGGGGAACACAATACGCGAGCAGCACCGACCTCGCAGCGCAGCTCTCGTCCAATCCGAAGCTCGCCGCGCTGCGCACCGCGGCGAGTCTGAGCATGACGGGCTTGAATGGCTCCAAGGCCGCCGGGATGAGCTCTCCGATACTGGCAAATCTGAAATGTTCGGGTTACTTTGTGGAACCGGTAATGCCTGTTCCCTCTCCCTCCCTTCCCTCCCTTCCCTTTCTTTCTTTCACCACACGAGCTCTGACTGACAACGATGGCACAAGATGAAATGGATGGAGCCAGCGCTCGCAAGCGGAGAGCTCGCTGGCAAGATCGTCTGCCCCAACAAGAAATGCGGGACCAAGATCGGCAACTATGATTGGGCCGGCGTATGCTGTGGATGTAAAGCGTGGGTGACGCCCGTAAGCAAACGCTACCCCATTCCGCGTACGTGCGCATGTTGACGATAAGACGGCCCAGGGCTTTTGCATTCATCGATCCAAAGTCGACGAAATCGTCGTGTAGCATGGATAAGAACTGCACCCACAGACCACGTGATACTCGGTTATGAGACGGCGATTCCCTTACTAATTATTTTGTTTTTTCTTGTTTCACGCGACACACTATTTCTTGTTGTACTCCAGTGCGGATGGAATGAATGGATAGCATGTATATGAAGGGTAAATTTACAGTGAACGAAGAAGGTTAGACGATAGGTGGATCGATTTCCGGTAATGCATACTAAAGGAGCGTGGTGGGTGTTAAGATAGCCGAAAACATTCAGTAGAGAAAAAAAAAAAAAGAAAAAGCCTGCATACAACAAACAAAGGAAAAAGTGGTATAAGCCGATGTGACAGCGTGTCCAAAGCGATAGCGAAAATTACCAAGGGAGCGTAGGATGACTCAAAACGAGAGCTGTAAAATAAGGAGGAAGGAAAAGAAGAGGGAATACCCAAGCCGATGAAATCAAACGAGCACAAGCAGTGGAACGCGTGATGTGGTATGTTTTGGGGCGAGTGAGAAATAATGATCACAGTCCATTATCGGTCCCCTGTTGTATTGACCGTGTTGACTGTATTGACCGTCCTTGCTGATCGTCTCGAGCCAAACCGGAGTTTGCCATCGTCTCCCCTACCCCATGAGAACAGGCCACCACCAGCAGTCTCGTGAGAGTGTACGCTCCCTGTGCGTGATCGAAGGGACCAGGCTGGTGAGGCGGGCCGCGCAGGATTGACATCAAGATGCTCGTGATGAGGATGCGTGTGATGATGCTGGTGTCCTGAAGGACCAACTGTGTGCAGTCCATCACAGCACGCGCGCACGTTTTCGAGCCCCTCATAGCCATCGTCTGACTGCGATCCGCCATGCAACTCAAACTCGAGGTCCTCGTCTTCATGCCCATTCCCCGACAAGACTTGCTCAAACGATCGAGTGGGACTGTACGGGCTCTCTGGCGCGGCCCACCGGAGATATTCTGCTGCAGGCGTTCCAGTGCGCTTGCCAAGGGAGCCCCCGACGGACATCTGAGAGCGACTCCGCTTTCCGCGAGGCGTCGTGCTGACGCCGTTGTGACTGCTCCGGTCGCTTCGCTGGCTTCGGGGACTCGAATCAACCCGATGGCGGTGGTCGTCCTCCGTGAACTCGACGCTGTGTGACATGGGACTCGCAGGAGCCAGACCATTCTCGTGGGACGCAGTCAAGTTTGGGTGGGGACGAGCCAAAAGATACTTGAGAGCCTGAAAAGGGGTATCCATCAGAAAATTGTCATGCGCGCGGAGCCGAGGTAGACATAGCCCACATTTAGCCAGATGTCGTGACGCTCCTTCGTGAGCGCAGTGATCTTCATCTCCCTCTGAGCCGTCGAGATCACCACGCTATATTGGTACAGCCCAGGTGGCATGGGGTTGGGATCCAGGACCGAACGTACACCTTCGATGTAAGCTGCGAATAGAGCGCATCAATCGACTGCTCAGCGAAGCCATCACCTCGCGCACAAAAATGAACTTACCACTCTTAGCACTTGACTCGGACACGTTTGACGAGCCGGGATCAGCGGAGCTCCAGTACAACGTCTTGGTGTATGGATGCACCCAAAAGAATCGTTTGTGTCGCTTCTCTCCGTGTCCCTTCCCAATCGCGCGTCTTGTATACTTGTACAAGAACTCTCCGATCATCGTTTGAGTAATGGCATGGATGATGCTAGGATCCGTCGCACCGCCAGTCTGGTCCACGCCCTGGGCAGATATAGCAGATATGCCTTTGGTGTGCCCGCGGCTCACGAACGGATTGTGATCCGATGACATCGACGACCGCGGAGAGAGCGCACTGCGGTCCGAGGTAAGGGAGGTACTCGACAGTTCCCTGCGTTCCGTCTCCCGAACGTTCCACGATGGTAACCTAGGGTGGGGTTGCGAGTTCTGTGCATGTGCAGCAGCATTCGCGGCAGACCTGAAGCTGCTCGTGGACGGCGGCTGGCGGATATTCGATGAAGGAGGCATACTCGATCCATGCTGTCTCGGGCCATACGACCCTTTGTTGTTCACGGAGAGCATTGCACCAAACGTTGGGGTGGTCGCCCGTTGAATGAGCTCTGGTGGTGGGGGTGACGATGGCCTTGGCGGTGGAACATCACCCGAACCAGACGAGGTCGTTGGGAATCTTCTCTCGGGTATAAACGTCGGTGGAGGCATACTGTTGAGTGGAGGAGGTTGGCGGGGAGGAGGGGGCAAGGCCATCGTCGGTGGACGTGTCTTGTCAACTACCGAAGGTACATTCGACGGCGTACGGGATCGTTTCACAGGGTCTTCGACGGCGGGAGGAATAATGGATTCGATAGACTGCCGTTGCTCAGAGTGGGTTACACGGGATTGAATCATGTTGAACGTTGCGACCACGGAGTCTCTAATAGAAGTGACAGGGGAGGTCGGTCCCGAGACCGGTGAGGCCGGCGGTGAGGACGCCACAAATTGGAACTGCTGTCCACTTGTTCCAACCTTGTAGAGATTCTTAGGTGTACCCGGAGCGGCAGGATGAGCGACGGGCGTGATGGAGGAGCTCGACATATCCTGCTTCCCCGAAGAAGGCGTGGAGAGAGGAATTGCGGCTGAGGCACTGGGAGGGGTGAGCGGCCCCGGGGCATCCGTCTGTATCGACGTCTCCCTAACTTGCTTTGGTTGTTCAACGTACTTGGTGACCTCGACTGGTTTCTCGACATACTTGATGACTTCAACCTCGACTGGGTGATCGACGTACTTGATGACCTCGACTGGCCTGTCGACCTCCTTGACCACTTCAATCGGCTTCTCGATCTCCCTGAAGACCTCGACGGGTTTCTCTACTTCCTTGATCACCTCTACTTCTCTGACCACTTCAACTTCCTTGATGACTTCTTTGACGACCTCTACCTCCTTGATCACCTCCACCTCCTTTATGACCTCCACCTCCTTTATGACCTCGATCTCCTTGACGACTTCGACGACCTTGACATCTTCTTCAAACTCAGCGCCAACGCCCTTCTCATCATACTCGACAGACGTCCTCGGCGATTCAAACTCGTGCATCCCCCTCCGATCCCTAAATGACGCCACGGATGACCAACCCGCCCGACTGGAGATCCTCGATGCCTTGATACTCTCGTCGTCGCTCTCTGAATAATCATTGTCCGAGATTGTCAACATCGAGTGGAAGTCCTCGCGCGACTCGGAGGGTGTCGTCATCCCAATACTCATCCGCGCGTCTTGATAATCATCTGCATCTGTCTCCGTCTCCGCACCCGTCTCGGTGGCACCGTCGTCGATGTCGGACTCGGATTCGTAAGCGGACTCTGTAGCAGTGGAAAGAGAGCCAGGCATGCGGCCGTTCCGCACGGTAATGTCTCCGCTGCCATCGTCGGAGGACTTGGAGAAATCGGATTGCATGACTGTCGTGCGACGCAGCGTGGGGGAGAACACGGGGTGATGGGGATATCTGGGTAAAGGAGAGGTCTGGATCCCAGCTTGGGTATTGTCTTCGGTAGACAAATGCTGTACGGCCGTATCGGTGTGTTGGAGGACAACCTCGTCCGTCTGAGAAGACATGTCTGAAGTGACAAGGGCAGCATGAAGGGAAGAAACCATCTTGGCCTCGGCCTGCACACCAATCTCCGTTGTGACAGGCGCAAGAGTGGGGACTAACAACGTCAGTTCACCGTCGTCGGTCTGGCATTCAACTTCCTTGGTCTCCCGTTCCTTGATGATATCATCTTCAACCACACTGGTCATCCCTATGCCCAACTCTGCGGAAAGCGCTGTAGACAGTGCCTCAGGCTGCCCGACGAGCGAAGGTGGTCGTGCCTCCTGGAATGCAGCACCACCCCGCGGGCGACGTTGAGCACCGCCGCGTCCACTGCGCGAGAGAACGGATTGACGTAGGGGACTTGTGCTTGATTGGAAAGAACTGTAAGACGCCGACTTGCGGAGCACATTTGCAAAGACAGGGTCCATTCCATCAACGCTCGTGCGATTTGAGACTGGAGCGAGCGGGGAAACTTCCAGATTATGCTGCTGTACATCTTCCTCGTTGTGATCGTCGTCAGACGCATCGAGGTCAAACTCATCGGGGCCACCTTGCTGGCCACGGAAGGCACCTGGGAGTGGTGGAACAGGGGGAGGCGTTGACTTGATACCGAGCTCATCGACACCATTTGGTGAACGATTGCGACTAGCCTTCTCGAGTCGTTCAGAGAGTGAAAGACCACCGCGGCCTCTCCGACCACGACCTGCACCGTGGCGGAAAGGGGTGAACCTGTGGCCCGGCTTAGCATTTGCAGCAGGTGCCGGCGCATCAATGTCTTCGAATAGTTCACTCTCCGGTGGTTCGTTTTCGTCGTGAATATACCCAGGCGAAGCTTCTAGTTTACGCTTGTAATCCATGCGCATCTCTTTCTCGCGATGAAGGGAGCCCTTGAGTGTCTTGATCTGCCTCTCGGCGTGGAAGAGTCTCTGCTGAAGCGCTTCTATTTCCTTGTTAGGGTGATTAGATGCGTGGAAAGGACGTGATGGCGATGGGTCGGGGGAAACTTCAGCAAGGTCCTCAAAAGAGTCTGGCTGGAAGACAACTGAGGTGTCCTGGCGTTTCCTGTTCGTGGACAAGCCTCCGACAGTGAATACATCGTCCTCGTCAGCAGTAGCAGGGGTCAAAAAGTCTTTGGCGTCTCCTGTACCCGGGGTGAGGGGAGAGCCAAACTTGGGTCCCAGTCTCCGATTTGCTTTCGCCACTTCCGCTTTCAAGGTATCGAGCGCAGACTGCAAATCGGATTTATCGCGCTGCAAGCCTGCGGCATGCTTCCGTGCCTGAGCAAACTCGGTGTCATGCTTGGCTTTGAAATCGTCGAAGGCGGTCTTTGTGCGCTCCACTTCATTCTTGTGTTGGTCTGCGGATTCACGTGATGTATTGAGCAACTTGGTGAGTCGTTTGTGTTCAGATTCCAATCTCTGTGCGGTGCTCTGAGAGTCGGAGAGCTGTGTGCGGAGCTCTTGCAGGGTGACTTCGAGGTTCCAGTTCTCTTCCTTGAACTTGTCTGATCGGATTGGGCATGAATTAGACGCAAAGTCGGGATGGCAAAATACGTACCTGAACTTTGCTCTTGCGAGCGGAGGGCGGTACGGAGGGATTCGATACTCTTTTCGAGATCATCCTTTTCCTCCTTCATATCCTGTATTGCCTTGTCCCGCTCTCCGAGAAGACTCTGGAGACGTCGGACCTCGGTCAATAAACCGCTGCCAATTTCAAATGCGAATTCTAGAAGATGAATATGAGGTTTGGGAGAGGTGGTGGCTCTGATCCGACGTGAAGCGACGCACCAACGTCATCTGCTCTGTGAGCTGCGTTTTTTGCCCGACGAGACTGGGCAGCGGAGGAAGAGGAAGCCTTGGACCGCTCGGGTTCATCACGAGGGAGATCTTTGACTGGGATTGCCGGAGAAAGCGTGTCCTCTACAGGATGCTAGAGAGAGGGAGTCAGCAACAAGCAAGAGCCAAGGCAAAATGAGGGCAAAAATGAAATGAAAGTGATACTTTGATGAACGTGTGCCACAGGATGGACGCGTCATCATTCTGTTGAACAGATTGTAGGGTGTGCCTGCAACATCGCGTGGGTGGTAGAGAGAAATGAATACCACTCGAGCAAGCAGCAGAAATTCGAGGGCGACAAGTGTGGACATTGTGCGCGGAAGCCACGAGGCTCGGAAAGAAGCACGCAGACACGAGCGATAGATGACTTGGACGAGATTACGCAGGCGAAAAGAGAAGAAGATATGCACCTTTGGACCGAATGCGTTTGATAGCTGAGCATTTTCGAGGTCCCAAGCCTTGACGGTGTCTGCGAGTTCGCGGTAGCGTTCTCTGGCGTCTGCGTCGAGATCTTCTTCGTCTCCGCGCTCTACATCTAAATCCTGGAGATGATGGATCTTCTCCTCGAGCTCGATCTGCTGAGCGAGGACGCGTTGGCCGAGCGCACCGGCCTGTTGGAGTTGCTTTTCCTTGTTGTCGAGGAGGAGCTGGAGGTGGAACTTGCGGTGTGACGGGGAGGCAAAGGGGTTTATAGAAAAGTCAGGCAGAGAAGAAAGAGTGGCAGCAAGACCGTCGGATGCGCTGGCCATCGTTCAAGATGGCCGCTGGTCAGAATTTTGCGAATACCGCAACAGCAACGGAGCGTGTGGTCGACTTTATTGAACAACAAACTATTCTTGCCTTTTCGGGTAACTCTTTCACATCACCCACTTTTGCTCGCTCCGACCAGATGAGATAGATGGTCTGTCCATCATCATGAACGTCCTCCGTCTCGGCGTCGACGTCGGAGGGACCAACACGTACGTCGTCTTCCTACTATACAACCCTCATCGATCACATCTTCCATCAGCGATGCCGTCCTACTCGACATATCAGACCGACGGGTCCTCGCGTCGGCCAAACACCCGACCACTCCAGATGTCACCCAGGGCATCCAGTGTGCTATCCAAACCGTCCTCAACCATGTCCCACATACCACCGATATCCAGGCAATCTCCATCGGCACAACTGTATGTCACCCGGCTGCACCCTTGCACGCAACTCAATTCCCTCCAGCACTTTGTGAACGCACTCGTCGAGAGAAATCGCACCCGACTGGATCGGGTGGCTGTCATCCGTCTCTGTGGTCCATTCACCCATGGCACTCCCCCGTTCGTTGGCTTTCCGCTCGACCTGAAAAATCGTACGTCGTTCATACTGGTCCCATTTGACCATCATCGACATCCTGTGACCGTCAGTCTTGAGAGGCCCTTGTTTTCTCCTCTCGGGTGGGCTGCAGATTGATGGGAGCGAAATTTCGAGTGTCAACGCCGCAGAGATTGAGTCTGCCTGCGACAAGATCGACACAGAGGCACGTCTGTTTCGTGTCTCAACTTGCCGTAATTGGATCTAAATGTCCCGTACTAAACGTAAAAACACCAAAAGGACATCCATGCAGTTGCGATCATCTCGGTTTTTGCACCCATCGATTTCACCATCAAACAGGAAGAACACGTTGCTTCTATCGTGCGAGCAAAACTACCGCACCTCAACGTCGTGTGTTCCAAGGATGTGGCTCACATTGGCCTCCTGGAGCGCGAAAATGCTACTGTTCTCAACGCCTCGCTTCTCAGGTACGCCAAGAAGACCGTCACAGGCTTCCAGAAAGCAGCACGTGCATTACACCTAAGATGCCCTGTCTTCATCACGAGTAACGATGGCACCTTACTCAACTGCGCGCAGGCCGCTAAATTACCCATTCGGACCTTGTAAGTCCTCTTTTATGTGGTCCATTTCAACAATTCACAATGATCTCTGATCGAAATTCCGATCACGATGATTCCATAGCTCTTCTGGTCCCACAAATTCAATGAGGGGAGCTGCATTTCTGGCATCGCTCCAGTCCGACATCTCCAAAGAATCCGCGTTGGTTGTCGATATAGGAGGTACGACGGTTCGTCCTTGTTCCCTTCCTTTTTCTTGGACTCTTTGACAGATGTAATCCGCAGACGGACATCGGAATGCTTCTGTCCGTGCTTATCCTAACCGAATCAAACATCCTTGGTACTGACACCCTCGTTTGAAGGCCCAGCAGCTTCCCTCGGCAAGCTGCAGCCTACCATGAACTCTGTGGGGTTTTGTTGAACTTCTCCATGCCTCATGTTACCAGGTAACCTAACACGTTTCTCTCCCGCAAATCTTGCTCATCTCAACTTTCCCTTCTAGCATCGGTCTCGGGGGTGGCTCTATCGTCCGCCAGGATTCTCACTCCAAACGGGTAACTATCGGTCCTGACTCAGTGGGTCACAGAATTACTTCCGAAGCCCGTGTTTTCAACGGTGCAACGCTTACTGCTACGGACATTGCCGTTGCTGCTGCACGGGCGTCCATTGGAGATGTTTCCCGTGTAGCGGGTCTTGAGCAATCCATGATCGATGGAGCCCAGAAGGCGATCAAGAACATGTTGCAGAATACCCTGGACGCAATGAAGACGTCAGCGACGGACATCCCCGTCTATCTCGTCGGCGGAGGATCCATTTTAGCACCCGACGAACTTGTTGGGGTTAGTCGGGTGCATAGGTTCCCGCATTACGACGTCGCGAATGCAGTCGGTGCTGCTATCGCTCAGGTGTGGATGACGTCTCGGTCAGCACTCAGGTAATAGCTCATCGACAGGCAGATATCCGGTACGATCGACTTGTTTGAAGACATTTCGTCCACGCCCATGTCCGAAGTGCGGAAAGTCATCGAAGCCAAAGCAATCGCCCGCGCCGTGGCTTCTGGTGCCGCTCCGAAACGTGTTTCCATCGTAGAAAGCGAGGTAATACCCATCGCATATACCACTGGAAGATGCCGCTTCTACGTCAAGGCCGCTGGTGACTGGAGTGGAAATGCTGTCCCGGATGAGATAGACGATGCCGATTCTGGCTCCAACCCACTTAGTGAGAATATCATCGCACTCTCCTCAACTACACCGGACGCTGTACCCGGAGAGACTTTTTCACTGGACTCGGCTGATAGTATCCTTTCGTACAAACCCAGAGTGCGAGGTAACGAGTGGTTCTTATCTGAAATCGACCTCGAGTGGATAGCGGACGGTTGCTATGTTCTGGGCTGTGGTGGAGGTGGCTCGCCGTTGCACATCTTCCTGGAGCTAAGAGAGATGGTGCGGGCAGGAGAGGCCATCCGCGTTATCGATTTGGGTTCTCTCACCCCAGATGCACGCGTAGGTTGGGGTGGCGGAATGGGTAGTCCAGAAGTGTCTTCCGAGAGACTGCTTGGAAACGAGTACGCGCGTCCATACCTTTAGGAATCCCTCGCCGACCATTTCGCAGGTACAACGAAGCGTGTGCTGATCTCTGGGCGTATCTGGGGGTAAGTCATGTAGCATATTACCGATTGCGGCTGGCTCTCAATCAAGGTTGACAGATAACGAAGCCTGACGCTCTTTGTGGGTTGGAAATCGGAGGAGGAAATGGGATGATCAACGTGACTCTCTCGTCACCTCAGTTTCTCGGACTGACATCTCGTCCAGATGATTACAGCCGCCACAAAGAATTATGACATCCCGATCGTCGATGGAGATTTCATGGTATGTAACAATGATTCTCCCCGCAAACCTCGGTCACAGGTCCCGTTCTTTCAGGGTCGCGCATATCCAACCGTAGGCGATCGTTTCTTCCGGGAGTGAAGCGCAGATGAAACTAAGGTTCATGATTGTGCAGTGGCATCAAACGACTGCCAACGTATACGACGAAACGGGTCGTGGGCTGAACCTTCTCCCCAGCGCTATATCGAGCGGGGATGGTAACGTCATGGTTGGTCCCTACCCCTGAAAGCTTAACCTGAGGCCTACGACCCTGATCACGTTACAAAGATCATGACCAAGGCGAAGAAGGACACCAGCGTCGATATATCCCTGCGAGCAGCCTGCGTCGAGATGGGGTGAGTTGCCGTATAAGCCTCGCCACTCGGCTCCATCTCAAGAAACGTTAGAACACACGTGGGGCTGGCCAGTCTACCGCTACGAGCCAAGGACCTTGGGGTTTGCATGATCGTTAACACGATATCGTTGAGCTGGCGCATTGGAAGAGCCATTTCTCTTGCGCGAAAACAGTCAAATATTGACCAGATAGGCCAAGTTGTCGTTGACGCCGTTGGGGGGGGCACGACAGCACGGGTGCTGTTCAGTGGGAAGATCGTGGATGTTCGTAGAAGGTGTGTCCTGACTTACCCCCCCGAACAATGTAACCAGTCTCATGATTTCCGAGGTTGTATAAAGGACATACCATAGGGGAGGTAATCATCACGGCCCCGTCCGCGGACGAAGACGCGAAGGATAATTTAAACAAACCTGAGGCAGTGTTTAACGGCACTTTAACCATCCCCTTCAAGAACGAGAACCTGTATGCAGAGCACACAGCCCAGGATGGTCAAAAAATGGTACCGAACCGCTGAATTCTCTCACCGCACACACCCTGATATAGTGGCTTATGGCAGATGCTGGCCACGGTGCCTGATCTCATTGCTGTGCTCGACGCCGAGAGCGGCTCAGCGCTCGGCACACCGCAGTACAAATACGGATTGAGGGTTTTGGTCCTCGGGATAACGGCTGCTCCTCAGTGGACGGATACCCAAAGAGGACTCGAGCTTGGGGGACCAAGTGCATTCGGGTTAGTCACCTCTTTCGCACCAAACTCTGCTAAATGCTGATCTGACCATGCAGCTTCCCTGACATTCGGTACACGCCACTTGGGGTGTACTGTAAGCCGCGATCGGTCATCGAGGAGTATGCCGACAGGACGTAGCACTCATTACCCTTTGACGAGGACCATCACAAATCTGGGGGGGGTACTTGCATGCACAGAGGGGTAGGGACGTGTGGCACATCATATGCGTCTCCATTCGAGAATACCCTCTACCCGAGTTCTTGGTCGTTTAGGGCTTCGCTACTCCTCCCCCCCCTTTCTCCAATAAATTTCGTTTGCTCTTTCTTGTCATTCTATTTTTCTTTCGCATGAGTGCCGCTTGAATATTTCTTGCAGCACGAGGTTCACGTCGGTCGTGTGCTTCGAGTTTCCCCATACGGGATTTCTCGGTCCACGTCGCCACACGTCTCGTCGAGCGTCAACGTTCAAGAATAGCGACTTTGTGACGTGTCCGTGCGCGCAATCGTCTCCAACGAACGCTCCCGTGTGTGTTGCCAGTACCAATATCCCAAATCTGTCGTGGACGGTGTGGCGGGAGGGCAAACCCGGAGATATTATAATGGATGCCAGCCGGGGCCGATCGGTGGACCTGGGACGGTGGGATATCATTGGACAAGAGACGACAAGAAAGCGGGTCTTGACACCAATAAGAGAGAGAGAGAGAGAAATCCATCCAGTTCCCATTCGTCCGTACTTATTCTTGCACCTCGCGGGTGGGTGCAGATGTGATCCATCCTGTCATCGTTCCGATGGGAAAGACATAAAATGAAGGAACCCTACCCTCCGAGGCGTGTCCGATGAACACGTGCAACCCTGTACCATGGATAGCATAAAGATCACTCGCGTCAACGAAGACGCCACGAAGCTGCGTCCTGTTCATCGAACAGCTCGTACAACGACGAGCCATCGCAAAGCCTAGCGTTTGCACGAACACCCCTTTTGAATCAAAATAAAGATCCCGTAATGGGTGGTGGTGGTTGCTTCGACGAAGTCTAATAACTACTTTACGACCGTCGTCCTGAGCGGAAATTGCATGGACCTGATCGTACAATCCACGCGCGTTACGTCCTGCCAAGCGCGATATGAATTATAATGGTGACTTCGCTCGCCAAGGTTCATAAAGTCGTGCCAATTAGCTTTCGTCAAATTATACAGCGCAGTTGATAAATTAGTCTACCTGGTTGATCATGGCTGGGTGCTGTCCAAAGCGAAAAAAAATGAGATAGCAATCCGCATGCGAGGAAGAAAAAAATGAGGGGGCTGAGGGGGACTGTATCAGCCATGCTTAGAGTCCATTGCAAGGTCGCATGTAGGAGACAATAATTGAATCAAGCAAGTCGAGCAAAAAAAAAAATAATTGCGAACCGTGACATGAGAAAAAGAACTAGTTCCGCAAATAAAGTATGCAAAAAGGCGATGCTATCAAAGCGTCAAATAAATCAGGCCTTCTCAGAAGCCTGTCTCGCTGCGATCCGTCTTCGTTTCCAAGCGGGCGTAAAGTCCACATTTCGAAGCTTGACCACTGCAACGGCGTATACAACCCCGAAACAGATGGCGGGAATCGTGCCGAGGTGATAAGCTTTGACGAGCGCATCGAGGATTTGATTTTCGTATTGGGGATACTGGGCGTGGTCGTCTGCTAGCCCCAAACCCTGGTCCACGAGTGAAGCAGGGAGCTGTCCTTGGAGTGAATTTGTGAAGCTGGTCTCGTATATAGCCGTGAGAAGTGCCGTCGCGAATGTTCCTCCCAGCGTCCGAAGAAACGACAAGAAACCACTGATACCGGCGATCTGATGTGGCTCGACTGACATGGGCCCAACCACTAGCGAGGGTTGGTAGAGAAGCCCAGACGCTACGCCAGTAAACACCGAGTATCCGATGGTACGTGCGACTGGCGTATAACGCCCCACATCAAGCATCAAGCCACTGCCTAACGCGTATAACAGACCGCCAACGACTCCTATGAGTCGTACACGACCAGTGAGCGATACAATGTTGGCACCGAGGACTGACGAAGCACCGAGCGTTAGGATCAGTCCCAACATTTGGATCCCCGACATCACCAAGCTGGAGCCTTTGACGTCAATGAAGTAACGGGGCAGGAAGAAAACAGATCCAAAGTACCCCGCGCCGGTAAGAAAGTTGATGAGACATGCAATGGGAATATTTGGTATCTTGAACAGGTTGATGTCGACAATGGGGTGCTCGGCCACCTTGAGTTCGTAGTAGACGAATACAGGGATGAGACACCCCCCAACGACGAATAGAGAAATGATGGGTGCGGACTGGCGAAAAAATCGTTAAGTGACTAACCCTGGGAACCGAGGTACTTACACCCCATGGAAACATTTTGTTGCCCATCTCTATCGCGATACAGATCGTGCTCGATATCGCGACAGCCAGGACACAACCAACGTAGTCCACCTCTCGCAGTTGCGCCAGGAGACCGACGCGCTGCTGTCGATGCGGGACAGGATAGCGAAGGCTTATCGAGCCAATAACCAGAGTCGCGCCGATGAGCATCAACGTTATCCAAAATAGCCATCTCCAATCGGTATCGACGGATATAACTGCTCCCAGGACTGGCCCTATTGCCAGTCCAATAGAGGAGGCGAGATTGAAGAATCCAAGCCATAACCCTCGTGTATCAGCCGTAGTCAGATCCAAAATTATGATCACTCCAACAGATTGTCTCCCGGCCGCGCCGATACCCTGAAGAAGACGCGCCCCAATCAAGGAATTCATAGACTGGGACGATGCGTGTCAAACAAAAAACCGTGCTTCTGGCCATCAAAAATACCCACCGTGGCTAACCCGCACCAAAGTGTCCCAGCTCCAAAAATAAGCATCGTGCCGAGCAAAACTTGAGCGCGACCAAAGACATCGCTGAACTTTCCAAGCAGAGTTTGCGTGACGGTGAAGCCCAAGAGGTATGCCGTCGCGAGCCAGTTTTGGTTTGGGAGGTCATTGAAGTCTGCACTTATGACATGCATGGCGGTAGTGGAGGTGGTTTCGTTGAGGTAGGCAGTAAAGTTACCAATCCACAGGCTGGCCATGATCAAGAAGAATCGAAGACTGGAGACAACGACTGCAGGCTGTTGATTTTGATGAGCGGGGTCTGCCTGGGTGTTCTTGAAACTGTCTTGAGAGGGTCTGGATGGCGAGGTAGCAGGACAACGGACCGCCGTCTTCTCCTCGTTGAGCGCCTCCACGCTGTTGTTCACGGTCGCGCATTGCGACAGAGTATGAGTAGGTGAGGTACTCATGAGAGATGCGAACATGGAGCGGAGGGAAGAACCTAGTGTATAAGAATCCCGGAATGGATCATGAAAGCGTGCACACGCGAGAACCAAGGGAAGAGCGAGTGACAGGATTTTTGGATAAGGCCAAGGGACACGACGACGGTGTCCGTACCAAGAGAGGAGGATGGCCGGGGGGACTGACAACACGAGCACACACGTTCCGATCAGAGGGACGCTACATATAAGCAGCGCAGAAAAAACGTACGCAAGGATCCGCGGGGGGAGTCCTGGGATAATAATTCTCGATCCACTGTGCGGGGAACTAGACCACACGACTTACCGAGTGACTCTGCTACGCTGGCGAAATTGAAAAGGTCCGCTTCGGAAGAGAAGACGGAAACTCTTGTAGATACATGACTGCGGGAGCTGTAGAAAAAGGTAAGTCAGCGAGAGGAAGGCGGAATGGCCAATGTGGACGGAGGAGGCCCACGCAACCGATTATCCTAATAACTCGAAAATAACACGTTGGAGCGTACGGTCCGCGGAAATCACTGCGCCGTTTACGGACTTGGTGAGATCTGGCAAAGCGAGATGAGAGCGCACATATGGCCAGTGACGGAATAAACGGACACTTGGCTCTACTACTTACTACTAGTCCCTAATGCTGATCATTCCCTTGTCTAACCCACGAATTTTTCTCTTTTTTTTTCGCTAAACCCAAACTTGAACTTCCGCGACTGCAGTGCTCCGCGTCGAACTTGGTTGCTACCCACCGCACTCGCTTCGGCGTCTCAACTTCGGTGTTACTCCTCGCTCGCGATTCCCCCTTCAGGACCTCTTCGCATCAGAACGCCCGAACGTTGCCGTCGTGCTATCAAAACGTGCCCGCCAAGAAGTGCATTGTGCAACGCACGCCAGTGCACCCTCACCACAGCGGACGAACATAGCTCGACGACTGCCATTCTCTCTCCTGCCGCGGAGAGCCTCTCCTTGTAACTACACATGCACTAGTGCCCCCGTGAGAACACTGCCATATGGACGACGCCGCCGAGCCAATGTTGCCATCTGGACGTGGCTACATTTACGACACACCTTTCCCTGCCTCACTTCCGTCTCTGCTACTCCACTACGACACACCCGTTCACCAGTCGTGGATTCACCAAGGTATTTTCATTTGCTACTCAGAACGCAGCGGAGCAAGGCGGTCGTGCTCTGTGGGCTTTCCAATCAATGCCTGGTGGCAACGATAGAGATATCAATGCTCCATGACGCCTTTCCAACATGCGTCCGCGGTGAACGCGTGCGACTTGGCAACACCCTTGTCCGCGGCGCCCGCACTCGTCACCGAGTCCTGTGGCGGGAGGTAGCCAACCATCAGTTTAGTCATACCGTTGTTCCGTTAATCCAGGCTCTCAGCTACCCCGGATGTCGTGACCCTGATCTACGTTGGGCATTTATCCGTCGGGTACAATGGACGGGCATCTGTTGCGCTCCGACTGCGCACCCAAATTGGCAGTCGTGCATCGCTGGTGCACGCACCCCAAAACCCTCATCGATATCGATCAGCACTGGTGTGGGTATATGTGGCTTTGGGCAAGACAAGTTCGTGGAACCACATCAACGTAGTACCAGTGGCCCGTCGTGTATTGCATAGCAGCTGCAAGATCGGGCTGACAGGGGTTCCCGAAGAAGTATCCCTATACATCTTCACTACACGTTGTGAGCTTGCAATTGAATCTCACATATGTACACAGTCCTTGGGTTGACAATGCACTCCTTTTTCTATCATGAACACCGACTGCATCCGTCTTTCCCAGGAGTCAGAATGGAAGGATCCCCTGAACATATCACGGCTTCCGTCTTTGTCACTTTTTTTTTGTCACTCGCCATGACGATTCAAGGTGGTGCATGTGAAGACGTACGGTAGCTAACTCGACCCACGTTTTCGACAGGGGACCGCTGGGAATGGCCGAGGTGCTCACCATTATTTATTCCTCCTTCAATCTAAAGATAGCGATCGTGGGTCTACTTCGAGTTCTTTTGAGATCAGTTCCCATCCCCTGAGTTTCAACGTGCACTACATGCAACCGAGGCTTTCGACGACTTGGACGTTTTTGATCCATCTGCGGTAAACTTTGTCGCGAGAACGTCGTCATACAGGTACGGCAAGTCTGAATGACAGCTCGCATCTGAGACAGCTGATTCAAAGATTGATAATGAGCGTGAGATGATGCCAGGTTGGTTTGACCTCTCGACCGTGCCGCTAGCGTGGTATGGAGATGAAAACCGCATGCCAACTCTTTGGCTGACAATGTACCGTTAAGAACAGCGTAGCTCCCAGATTGATTAAAACCTTGTAGGGGGGTAATCTCGGCCAGCGAAGGCGTCTTTGTCATGAAAACGTTGCATTTTTTTTTTCCTTTATTTTATTTTATTTTCTGGAATTCGCGCACCGCGAGTTCGAGCAAGGCATCGAGTTAGCTGTTCAGGGTTCCGGCTTTAATGATTCCAGTTGAGCTCGGGAGCGAGCGTCGGTCTGGGGTGTCGATCCCGCAGGAAAACACTTGGGACCCTCACCGATAAGTACTGCCAGAACGTTGCAGGCATCACGCGGGGCGCCGCTTAATGTGCGCTCCACAATCTTAGTCCCGGCACTATCCTACGACCGCATTATCGTTGATAAATGAAATATCCCCTGGGAGCCCGCCAGCGGGTACTTGCTCCTCATTAACGGACGTCCGCCATCAGTACACATAGTCCACACCTCCGACTGGGATAAGCCCATCTGGTGGAGCTACCTGAACGCAGCGCACTTTGAAAGGACACCCACGCGCCGAGCAACGAATGATGTAAAAATGCATTCTAGATGTTTCTGCAAACCGTACCACGGGTACGTCGGCTATGACAAGAAGAGCATTTGGCGAAAGGTCGGGTCTAATGAGATGACAACGGTCCGATCTACCAAGGTGATCCTCGGAGGCTGGTGGTCGAAGGAAGCGAACCACCGTTCGTAAGCTAGAGTTGTCGGATTAGACATACAGCCTGATGCCAGAGCAGAGACATGGCGCACCGCAACATTGATTTGTTTGTGAACGAGGCAGAGATCTGCGGGAATCGGATCAGTTGACCTGAGGATGGGCCGGCATACTATGTAATAAGGCGACCTACAGTCAAGATATGACATCGCAGCGTTATTCTGGTCCTCGACTAGCATATCGCTGAACTCTATTTCCATCCCGTCCATATTCTGACGGACTACAAGCATTTTTGGAACGCGTCCACGTTGGCCATAGCGGTGGCCGAGGATATACTGAACCTGTTGGGACAGCCGGGTGTCCAGAATAGGGAGCTCCGTCTGCATAAATAGCATTGAGAGTAATCGTTCGTTATGTCATTACAAAACTGACCAGATTGCTCGGATCCAAGGCGACTATATCATCAACGCCGAAAAGGTCTAGCAGTATCCGCGGCGAGACACTTGTACCCACCCAGAAGATCATAAATTCTTCGTTGTCTATCAATTAATTATGAGTCGGTTAAATTACCAATCACAGACAGCTTCTCCAAGATACCTATGAGATAGACGCCATGACTCTCCATGAACATGTGACTGTCCCGCATAAGCGACGGCAAATGCACCTGGCCAGTCGTGGGGTCGGGAAGCGCTGCGTTTTCGTCCAAGTCATGAAGAGCTAGAAGGCGGGGATAGAGGTGCTGCATCGTGTTGCGGACACCCATCGAGAGGATCTTCTGAGCATAATAATTTCGAACGTCCGCGGAAACATTACGTCCTACACGCAATTATGAACCGAAATCCACTCAACAGCCACAAAGACAAGCCTTTTAGGGGTTTGGACTTAGTTATTGCTAGAATGTAGAGTGGGAGCGCTCGGAAAGCTTCCGGTATTATCAACTGCGACCTTTCTCAGAGGCGCACAGCAATCAAGACTTGACTCGCTCACTTGTGATGGTGCTGTAGCCGCTGCACAGTTCCGCCTGTATCCAAGTAGAATTGATGAACATTTATCTGTCAGATCTTCTCTAATTTGAGCCATTCGTCGTAAAGATAAGCTCGCCATTGCTGTACGCAAAGTAAGTCAACGAGCTTCATCAGGACTAGTAGCAATGACTCACCGTCTCGAGTAAGATGGCACACCGCAGCATCCATGTCGGCAAAGCGGAATACGTTACCAGCCAGTGATACCACTTGCAGTGCAAGATTGCATGTTCGCACTCTTCGCTGGCCATCAATGGACGTATACAAGACCGCGCACTGCAAGTACGCGTATTGACGCTCATCTAGCGTTCGAGAATGCTCGATTAGTGCGGACACGGCCTTGTCGGAATCAAGAACACCAAGTGCCAAGTCCGTAAGCGAGCGTTCTTGAAAATTCCCATAGTATTTTGATACCCGCAACCCTTGGAAAAACAGGATGGGAGTGTGAAGTGAGTCGAAGACACGGAAAATTACCATGAGAACAACGAATGCGCATCACACAGCTGAATACGGTGGTTCGCGTCACCAACCTCCGGAGCTGAGAGGCCAGTACGATTTGGTCACGTGCAGGGTTATATCGAGGATGAAAGAACAGTTCTCCACCAGTAAGAGAAGGCACGATGCCTGTGTATACCCGCGTCAGAGTCCGTCAACGGAAGATTGAAACTACCATACCAATCGAGCCAAGGTCAATAGCTCTACTCATCCCCAAAAACATACTCACACCAATGCCTTCGTCGGAGCATTCCTCGGCAATATCACGCCATGCCTGTACGCGAGGAACAAAGAGCGTGCGTTCTTTATCCGTGCCGTAAACCTGGCTCTCATCCGCCAGGGGTTCCAAAGTACCAGGGCCAATCATGGGCATGGTGCACTGGAACATGACAATATGTCCCCCCCGACCAGCCTGTGGGAGTGTTATAAGGGCACTCTCGTGACATGTAATTCTGTACTGCACACCAAAGATGCGAGTCCAGCTACAAGAGCTCCGCCGAGACACGATTCTCTAATGACAGTCTGGCCATTGCGTTCCACTAGGGAACCTATCAGGTTCTCGACCACTGTCCTACCGCGATACGTCAGACAGAAGGCGAGGATACCCCAATCTTAAACACACCTCGACTCCCATGGGTCAACGAATAGCCCATCATGCAAAGGGAGGAAGATATCTTCCAAATCCGCCACTACGAGCTGATGTGCTTGAGGGAGATCTGCCTAGTGAACAGTTAAGCGGAATTCGGTAGATCATTCTGGCTACTCTCACAGACAGGTTGTAAAAGTGAAGTGCTTGGTCGAAAGTAAGAATTCCAACTCTGCATCCCTGTGGAAAGCAGGGTTCGAACGTTGATCCGTCAGTAGCAGTACCCCCATACAGGATGTCCAGGAGAATAGTGCAAACAGACTGAAGAAAACCGGACTCCACGGCATTGATAGAAACGTCCAAGGCAAACAGATAATGCAACGGGACTGGTTTTCGGGGTGTCGATGGTGGCGGTTCGGGGGTGAAGTAGGTAGGCGCCAACTTTGGTAGAGGAGGTGGTGCCCAATACTCATCAGATTCGACGACGAAATCAACAGTACCCTTGTTCAACTCGGGGCGATTAGCGTGGTCCAAGCGCATGAAATTAGCATCTAGGTTGCTGAAATATTCCTGTGAAACTAAACGGCTGTCGAGCACTTGAAGCAGTGAGCAAATAGAGGTATAGCGCACCTTCCGTTTCATGGGAGCACAAATTGCATTTCCATCGGCTACCACCCGCGACCCACGTACACCAGGGATTGATGTATCCCCTGCACTGGGCACATCTTGCAGGACCACTCGGCTCGCAGTCAACGAGAGGAACGGAATCTTCTCGAGGGTCGAGGTCTGCGAACGGTTGCACCACTACAGCGAGGGGTATGTCACATTCTCGGGTGAGGTGGGCTGAGTTGGGTAAGTTCCAGGTCGTGACACGTATATGCTTAGGATTGGAGTTGCCTGTACCACGAACGCGTCAGCGATGATAACGCTAGGGTATGTTACAGGCTTGGAGATGTAAGACAAATAAAAGACCAAGTGCCTCGATGTTCTTGACCAACTCTCGATCCACGAAGTGCTTGATTGACACTCACCTTGGTCAAAGGCAACAAAGTCTGTCGTGGAAAGCGGTGGATTGTTCCCCGGTAAAGTCATATACATCTGTTTCTCCCATGTCTCCTTGTCTGTTTCGATGGAGTCTATTGGAGACGGAACCTGATTGGGGTCGATACGGGCGCGTAGACCTGCAACAGTAACTAAGCACTGGAGAGTTGATGAGGTATTGCGACCTACCTCTGTATGGCTCCCCAGCGCTATGGGGAGGTTGTGGTATGTGCTGAAGGGGCATACGGTGGTGAGAGCAGACCCTGCTCATTCGTTACGGACGATACGTTGGATCCCTGACGCGCGGCACGTCGACATATTTGCCAAATTGGGCCGTCTGTTCAGCGCCGCGCAAACTTGGTAGGCCGTAGTCTTCTCATTACCGCAAGTACTTGAACTTGATGCTGCAGCCCGCAACTCATGCACACGCGGTGTTGATTTATATTCACTCCTAAACGTCCCCTACAAACGTGCGTTTACCGTGTCTTCTTCCCACATACTCCAAATGAGACCCCGATCAGGAGGAATGCCAGATCTGACCACCTCTTCGTACGCCTGCTTCACGTTCTGCGCCCCATATACCCTGCGAATCGTAATCCCCCAATTTCTGCAATCCTGCATGAACTCAGACCACGCGTGCTTTTGCAATCGCGTGATCTCTTCAACAGTGAGCTCCTTCCTCCGTTGCGCGAACCACTCGGGCATGAAGAACCGTTCGAGGGTTGACGGGGTGCTGTGTGTATTTGTGGTCCGCTCTGCCGCCGAGTCACTCTTCGATGAAGGCGACAGATGGGTGAGACCGAGTGCAACAGAACCGACGAGCTCCAGCTTGGCATCAGAGAGCTGATTGAATACTTTGGAGTTCAGGCTCTCGTTACCGGCAACGTCGATGTAAATCCACTTTTGCGATGGTTCGTTCATCACAGTCGCGTTTTCGAATCCATCGTACTCCAACACATGGTCATAGAGACCGAGATTTTTTGTAAACTCGGAATTTTTCCTGGACGTAAGACCAACCACCTGTCTCACGGGACTGGCCGAAGTGGCCCCCCGCTTGCGGATGAGGTATGCCAGACAGAAGGCTGTTTTAGCTGACGCTGAGGAAATGAGGATTCGTGAAGCTCCTCCACGATATTGTGAGGTATTGATCCAGTCTTCGCACCAGAAGGAAGTCCAGAACAACGGGCGGTAGAGCATAGTGAGATCCTCTACACTGGGTGACGGATTGTACAGGGAATCCGTAGAGCATCTGGTAATTTGATTGTAGGGCCTTCTGTCTAAAAACAGTGAAGAACAACACAAAAATCATGTAGGGCAAGACAATACCTTCGGGAAAGTGGGGGCGAGAAACAGCGAAGGCATACCGATTGACATCCGACGGTGAAACCGGGAAGACGAGGAAACGTGTCGGTGCAAAGTAACCATGGACTCGTTCACCAAAGTGAATCGCTAGGTGCGTCGAAGCGACAACGGTTCCAAATCCCCACACTGGGGTCACGCCGTGGGTACTTGGTGATACACCTGATTCTGGAGCTTCTGGCGCCTCGTGGAAATCGAAATACCTAAGGAAATCTTCCATTACGGTATATCACTCCGGAACGAAAACAAACATACCGGAGTTGGGGAACTTCGCCGAGAGCTTGATAGGTGAGGTTGTTGGCAGAATATCCGAATCGGTCAACCTTGATTAACACATGGTTGGCAGGCAGAACAGAGGGAACGAGTGACTTGGCCAAGATTGCTGTGTTGGAACTTTGCCCAGACGAGAGACGAGGATGGCAAATGGTTAAGTTAAGTTGAGTGCCCATACTCAATCGAGGTGAAGCTGTAAGAGGCTACTTAGTGCCGAGCCCCAGTGGGCTCACCGTGTGTGAGCGCAACATAATTGGCTTGTGTCAATGTTAATGATATATGATACGGAATACTCAATCCAGAACATAATATGTTGGGAGGAGAACCCAAGACAACAAGAGAACGATTGGACACTTGGACGGTTATCATGACGTCTTCGGCGCGATCAGGGCTACCTCGACGCTGCCATCCATGGGGCCTATTTACCGTAAAACATAATATGTTACAGTGTTCAATGACTTGTACAGTCTGTCAAATCCTGTGTTTGCATCAAGGGTACCAAGAGGATATACCGCCAATGGCTAGCATAGGTATGGGTTCTGAATCAAATAGGAAAAAGTCCTCGAAAGGCGGTCGTCCTGGAATGGAACAATCACCCGAGGCCTTGACATTATCCAGACAAAAAACTTGATAAGGCACAGTATGGACATCGGAAAGCGAATGAACTCTAAAATGAGAGTGATGCCAGAAATTCTGCTGATGCGCGAGGTCATAGCGAGCGAGCTGACTCGGTGGTGTATGCGCTGAGAGTCTAATATGGAGGCTTTTTGAATTCGTCGCTGATAGCCTGTGCTTCAGGGTCATATTCGTCGCCTTGGATAGTTCTTCCCGAAGCATCATACTCCATATCCGGGCGATTTACAAGACTGTTCATCTAATGGACCCCATCGCATCAGTCAGCAAGGACATCCACTGTAACTGGAGGACAAACCTGTATGTGAACGCTATCTCCTTTTTTCACAGAGATGTGGTGGGGAGACGCTGAATTTGGAACTGTGCGGAATGCAACCGTCGATTGAGCAGTGGAACTATATAGCAGACGTGTCAGGAGAGCGAAAAGCGGACATTCGAATATACAGACACAAAGCCCTCAGTGGTCTGGAACGTAAAGTTTGTCAATCTCCGGACCACTCGACAAGCCACGATCTGGTTCAGAGAGTCAGCTTAAATAGGACAAGAGGGCTCGATCGGTCTAGTTACCGTGGATGCAATTGCAGCTGGAACATTTGCGATGATGGACATGACCGCATTCAAGTTAAGCAGCATGAAAATCTAAAATTGAGGCCAACAATCAGCCAGGGGAGTGATATAGAACATGATTGTACTCACCGTGGCAAGGAGGTTCGCCAAGAATCTACAGACAAAGATTTGTTAGTTCTACCTAAAACTAACTTGTGCAGGTGCATGTATGCGGACTTACGCGATAAGAAAGTAGATCAACCCGTCACCGAATATAAGGTTGATGAGTTTAGACCGGCCACTAGTAGGGAACGCAAGCTTCCAGCCGGTCAGGCACAAGACGGTGAAGTCGAAGACCATGGAATATATAAAGCAAATAGCAAGGATTTGGTTGTTGGTGTCCGTGATGACACAAGTGCCTTGAACCCAAGCAGCCTTGAGCAGAGTTCCTAGAAGGTGAAATATGTGAATGCCCAATGCACTGTCAAACTGCTCACCATGTAACAGCAGCGACCAGTGGCCAAGAATGACTAGGATCAGGAAAGCCACGATATACTTATTTTGAGACCACACAGCCATTCTGAGAAGGGTAAGAAAGGATATACAATGATCTCAGTTGATCGACTTACGTTCTGATCGAGAGGTTGATACTCGCTAACCCAACGGCGGCCATGCCAAATACTTGATTGAACGTATACAGACCCTGGCAATTAATTTCTGTCCTGACATTGAGGGCAACGGCACTACGAGGCACTTTAGGATCGGTCCCATGCAGATTGAAGAAAAATCAGGCTCACATTCCAATGAGGGCAAATAATAGACAGTAACGACCCGCAAAATAAAATACCTGGGGTGGACTTATCAGAGCAACCATCAGTGATAGACGGACGATCCTACCAGTGGCCATCTGAACTTTTTTTTTCCAGAGAGGAACTGCCAATCGAAGTCCAGTGAGGTGATAAACTCCCATCTAAGGATAACATGAGCAAAGGGTGCGTAGATGCGGGGGTCTGAGGCATGACTTGCATGTAGATACCCAAGAGGGCATGCATAAAATTATTGAAGGCGACTAGCAATGACTTTGGTCAGTACGAGGGATCCAAGGGGGGTATCCTAACCCACCGGCGTCGGCCTCTAGTTCGGTTGGAGATTGCCAGTCGACCATTAGAGGATGTGTTGATCAGGGGGGGGCGGATGCTGACGGCAGGGAGGGAGAGGGGCTGATAGGATGGACACTTGAAGAGACCGCTCTTAAAGGGCGTTGGGTATGGCCGTTACATCGGCGATGGGGTTTAAGTGGCCGGCAGCCCCTTGTCAATCATTTTTTACTCCGTGCCCGTTTCCGTTTGGAATTTTGAATGGAATAGAAATGCGATTGCCAAACCACGTACTCGTTACCAAATTGCTTCTTTGATGCTAGCAGATAGTAGGTCCCCGACTAAATTCCTTGCTGCCTCTGTTGTGCATGTCAATTCAACTCGCCGACGGTCATTACTAGATTCATATCTCGTCAGATTGAAGCAGTGCTGTCAGAGCGTGCAGCAGGCACACACAAGACTGCCATTTCAGAGCCGCGATTGGGGCGGCTGGCAAAAGAAGTCATTCGAGATGCAGGTGCCGAATATTTCGGCAAGGCCGACGGGCGGATTAAAGGGTCGCGTCATGAGTTGTGTGGCCCATGATTTGAAGTTTTGAAGTTCCTCGCTGAGCCGAAATCGATCATGAACGTTTGAACTTTGATAAGTAAATACACGCTGTTCCTTCAACTTCATCTCACTTTTTATTTGATCCACAAGGGATGTTTCATGTATTTATAGATACTCCAGTCTCCAAAACGATTGAGGTCGAGCCACTGCAGAGCGCCCATTCACATATGTATACAATCGCCGCGACCGCAAGCACCAATTTCGGCGGTACCTGCATTCAACCGCATGTTTGCAATTGTGTAACATTCTGACCGACCAAGTTCATGGGTAGCAGCCAAAAGTCAAAAATGAGGGGAGGGGGAAAGAAGTGGATCCTTACTACGAGGTCGAATGGTACGATGATCTAATATTTTGTGGCGCGCGACCCCGTTACCAGGTATGTACCCTGAGGCAACGACTCAGCCTCCAATTTTCGAGGTGTGCACCCTGAGGCAACGGTGGAACCTCCAGTTTTCTGGCCCCCTTTTTTGATGGTACAGGCCACCCTGTGATTTGGGCAGGTTCGCCAGGGTCCATTGGAGCGGGAAAGGAACAGGAGCGAGATGAAATGCCGTTGGCTGGGCTCCCGCAGCTGTTGGTAAATCAAGTCTTATCATGGCCTCCGTTGATGCGTCTGATAGGCTGGATCAATCCTCTGAAGCATCCACAAAGAATTATTATTTGACTCAGATGCATCGCGAAACTCGTATCTCGCTTTCTTGCTATCCCGTCTGATTCCTTGTAAGTAGGTATTTCTAGTTTTCACTCAGGAACGCTGCGCTTAGCATGTCTACTCATTTCCGTTGATAGGCCTCCGTTTCATTTCTGACCTGGATTTTTCTCAGATTACCCAACTTGAAGGCGCGGACCAAATCAGTGTCATCGCAGAGGCAGTTCGCTTCACGGTGTCGATACGGTTGACAGCAAATCGAAACCTGTCAAGAAGCTATCGCCTAGTGGAACAGCATCTCACTGGCAGGCGGGTTACAATATTGGCCCTGGATAGCGGGAACTGGTCATAACCGCGGTCCTTATACCAGGTTCTCGGTTGAGTTCATTCACCGATCGGGGGGCTGTGATTTTTGCCTGCTAAGCTCAACGGGAACGTCCAAATATTTGGGGTCCAAGTGTCAATAGCCGAGCGGCGGCAGATCTCCTGTTTATTCTTTCCGTCATTCTGAGCCCCACCATATACCATCAATTAAGAGTGGCGCAGCAAGCTTTCAACACTTCCAAAGCCCTACACATGTCAATATTTCAATGGGCATTTGCCACGAAAATCAACCATTCGAATGATGAACGTAGTAAGAGAGACCTTACCCAGTAAGGTGATTTTGATTTCTTCACTGAGAACTGGATCTTGGCTAGACCTTGTCCTTCGGGGAGTCGAGGGAACGAGGCAGGAGTCCTCAATTGGACGCGTTGGAACTCAAGGCATACACCAACGGAGATTACGTTGGTCGTCAGAAGGTAAGCCAGCAAAGAAGGTCGAAGAGTGATCGCGACGCCTTCGGACTACCAAGCGTCATGTTGCATTAGCGCCGTGTAGTGATCATGTCCGTTTCTTTCAAAGAAAACACGCTCGAGTACTATGCATTTAGGGCACTGGAAGTCGCTTCAGAAATTTTGCGGTGTTAGATGTGTGATCCTTGGTTTCAGTTCGGAGTTGTAGGTGAGTGAAATGTCAGCATGGCTATGGTGGATACTGTATCCTCGGAACTACCCTCGATCGAACGTAGGCTTTCAGTTTCACCTCCGAGTAACCATCTTTGTGCCGTTAAGCAACCCGCCGAAGACGTTTTGGCACTGGCATTAATACCGCCCGTTCGGCTTCCTTGAATCGAATACCGTGTGTTATTCACTGGACGGACACAGAAGCATATCAAGGAGCACTTATGGGGTAAGTCGACGGAGAGTCTTTAATGCGGGACTCTTAATGGATTCCCTCATTCTGCTTTCCCTTCCTTCCTTCAAGCGCCCTTCGCGGCTTGGCCACTCGTTCACCTCAACGAATTCTATCCTGCCCAAATGACCAACTGGCAGTCACTTTCGGAACTTTCGACGGACTTAGGTGAGTTATTAGGTCTATCAACTTGATACATCTGTCAAGTAGGAACCATTTTGCAGTGGTCTTCGACAGACTGATGCATGCGCTACTGGGTCTCTATGGGTAAGCCCAGACTACCGAGCTTCTCAGATTTCAAGTTGAGAACACCTTTGCTGCCAGGTGGGAGATCATGCTCACTCTCGATTTCGACTGGGCGGTTATTTCCGGGAAAAGAAAATTTCGTTGGCCCCTCGTAAATCTAACGTGTGCAATGAAAAAGTGCAAATGATGATGGCCTATCGTAGGTCTTTTATTTCGCCGGGCGATATCTGTTGTTATTCGCAATGATCGGAATGTAAGAACACCTGTTTCTAGTCTCGAGCACAGTTAACCCGCATCACAGACTGATTTCTCTTGACACGCCGAAGTTAGTCCGATTCGCTTGTTCGTGCTGATTGTACTCAAAGGGAAGACAGAATGGTCAATTGCCAAGCTCTCTATGTGTTCAATCAGGTTCGTTGTCGTTCTGGCAGCAGAGGAGCGGAAATAACTAATTCCCGTCAAGCTTGCCGGTGACTCCGCAGTCGGCCTGGCTAGTATCAATCTTTCAATTCGCACGCAAGTTTTTGCTATCACTCGTGCCATATGCTACTCATTGCGATCACCACAGTATAGCAATTTGGTCTCAAAACAAGTGGATAGTTGGAGTCATAGTCCTGCTTATCCTCGGGCACTGGTCCCTTATTTTGCAAGGTATGCGAACATTTTCGGTAATCCAACGCATGCTGATATCAGTTCGAGGTGTGCTGCTTAAGGTGATCTGGGTCCAAGGTGTTGGCTGCACGATCATCAAGAGTAATACGACCATCCTCGCTGCTACTTTTATCTATTCCATGAGTTTCGATCTTATCGTTCTTTGCCTGACTGCGTACAAATTAGCGTGGAGTCGACGGATCTCTGGCACTTCCGGAATCCATAGTAAGCTGGTCCGCATGGTATTCTCCGACGGACTGGTTTACTTCATCCTCGCGTACGTTCATCGCGTCTTCACTGACTTGTTTGGTACTCATGTACGGGCAGTTTCTTGGCAAACTTGTTGGCTACGATATTCATGATCATCGACCTAAATGCCGTTATGGGTGTCATATTCAATGTTCCTGCAGCCATGGCCTCGACAGTACGTTCTCACATCATCATCGTCGTCATCATCATCAGATGCATCAATTTTTTTCTTTACTACCGTAGATCGTGGCTTCGCGCGTGGTCCGTCGGCTCTATAACTTCAACCTAGCTATCCCTGAGGTCTAGTAAGCCTTTTTTTTGTACCCAATTACCAGCGATTCATTTCAATCACACTCAGTCATTCGGATGAAAGGTCGGGAGGGGCGGTGTTCGGGAATCCACCCCTCTCACGCGCCAGACCCACGAGAGAGCCTACGGCCATTCATGTGGAAGTAAGTAAGTGGTCTTCGCAACCCCGTGGTCACTTCAATGTTTAACCGGCAGGTAGACACGCACCGTCAAACACATTCACTGTCCGATGTCCCACAATACGCCATGAAGCCTAGCAGTGACTTCCTGTCCCTCAACGATCACGAGGAACACCCCAAGCTCGCTCATGCGCTTTGAGTGCCGTATAACCCACCTGAGTCAATATGTGATCTTCCTGCGAATGATCCTTGGAGTTTGCGCTCGGGAAGGGAATCTATTATGTGTATCTCGTGATGCGCTATACCTAGAATTCTAGTCATTCTTTTGAGCTTTGCAATTCTATTCCAATCGTTTTGAATTCGTATTCAGCAAACCCTCGTTTTGGCTCGCAAGAAAAGTGAGATAGGGGCGCCATGCATTGGTGTTTGCCATGGTTTCGTTAATAAATGACCCATAGACTGCAAATCGTATTTGACTTGGCACGCGTCAAGACAATTCTCAGCGTCACAGTCAGGGGACTTTGGATCAACCGGGCCGTTCTCTCCACTATATGTGACTGTGACCATCCGTGACGTACGTGGTTCTGGACGCGTCCTTGTTGGTGGGTCGTTTCGCTCCTCCCCTAATCAGGACGAGATTTGAGACGATGCCGCTCGTTCGCATCGAGTTATCCAACTTCAAATCATATCGGTGAGTCTCCGCGTTGCTCACCGTTCGTACAGAGCGACATGTCTTGACAGCGGTCACCAAATCATCGGCCCATTCAAGAACTTTACCTCCGTCATCGGCCCAAATGGCGCTGGAAAGTCAAATCTCATGGATGCCATTTCCTTCGTGCTCGGTGTGAAGAGCGCCCAACTTCGAAGTAGCCAGCTAAAAGACTTGGTATATCGCGGCCGGCGCCTCGCGCGGGGTGCTATGGACGGCTCGGAGGATATTCAAGATCAAGACGACGCGCAAGACGACAGCGACGAAGAAGAGGGCCAAGGCGAGGGCACCGCAAAGAAAGCTTGGGTCCTTGCCGTATACGAGGACGAGAATAAGAAAGAATGGCTCTTCCAGCGCACGTGCGTCTTCCACGCTACTCTTGCCTCGGTCCATACATCTCATTGTCTCAAAGCATCTCTACTACTGGTGCATCCGAGTATCGTCTCAACGATAGGGTTGTCACGTATGCTGTCTACAATGCCGCTCTCGTCTCCCACAACATCCTTGTTAAAGCAAAGAATTTCCTTGTGTTTCAAGGAGACGTGGAAGCCGTCGCTTCCCAATCTCCACGAGAACTTACCCGTCTCATTGAGCAAATATCTGGTTCTCTCGAGCTGGCGCCAGATTACGAGAAGGCAAAAGAAGCACAGGAGCGAGCTACCGAGAACGCTACGTTCAATTTTACAAAGAGGAGGGGTATTGCTGGTGAAATACGACAGTATAAAGAACAAAAGGGCAAAGCAGAGCGCTTTGATGGTCTCTGTCAAGAAAAAGTTGGTATCTTTGCAATAACCGTCGCGACTGTCGCTTATATGCGCCTTCTAGGATGATCTCATATTGCGGCGAATCCTATACAAATTGTTCCACATCGAAGAAGCTCTGGAAGCAAACGCCAGGGATATTCAGAAGAAGTCACGGAACCTTGCAGGTTTGCGTGCAGAGCAGCAACAACATGACAAGGCACTGGAAGATGCTCGTGCTGAGCAAGCTAGAGCTCGCACCGCTGTCGTTAGGGAAGAAAAGAAAGTGAAGAAGGCGGAAAAGACCGTCGAGTCCAAAGTCGGTGGACTTTCACTTTAAATTCAAGTTATTTGTGTTCTGACCCTTGTTTAGGAGCCTGACTTGGTCGCAACCGACGAGAAAATCAAGCATTCCACTAGAAAGACACAGAATGCCCAAGCCATGCGTGAACAAGTTGAAAAGGATGAGGAGCGCCAACGAGCCAAGCTGGATGCCCTTCGCCGTGACCTCCAAATTGCGCGTAGAGCCGCGGATGAGGCTACGGGTTTGTCATATTGTTTCTTGCGTATGGCGGATTCATTTATTATCGGCGTGTCATATCTTCAGAGGCATACCGCCGGGCATCACAAGATAATACAGCCTTGAGTGAAGAGAGTCTTGCCGAGTACCGCGCTCTGTGAGGCCACCCCATCTCTGTGAAAGAGCACGTTACTCACTTTTCTGAATCAAATCAGAAAAGCACAGGCAAGTATATTGGCAGTGTCCGAACGCCAATCACTCGAGACGCTCGGAAGAGAGGAAAAGACTGCGTCACGTACGCTCGGCCAGCTGAGAGCTCAAATAGAGGAGATGGAAACCAAAAAGAACAAACTGACTGAAGATGCAAATGCCCAAGGGGAGAAAAAAACAGAGGTAACGCGATCGGCACAGGTATTAAGTTGTCTGATGGAAAATATTAGCTCGAACAAAAACTGGCAACTTTGCAAGCTGACTTGACCCGTGTTAAGCAAGAACATGACAATCATCAGAGTGAACGGACCCGCATAGCGTAAGTACTGCATGACCACTCATTCGTTTCCCCCTAGCACGGAGACTTGACACTCTTCTTCAGCCGCCTCGAAACGGAAGCAAACGAGAAGCTTACGGATGTCTATCAGCGTCTCCTTCAAGCAGGTATTGATAGGACTGAGACAGAACGGGAAGCGAAGCTCAAGGAGACTCTTGCGAACTTACAGCGCGTCTTCCCAGGTACGGTTTTGCTTACGAATACAAGCTTGGAGTCGTCCCCAACACTTATTTTTTCTCCATAAATGAAGGAGTTAGAGGACGAGTGGTAGATTTGTGCAAGCCTACGCAACGAAAATATGAGACCTCCGTTTCCGTAATTCTGGGTAGGAACATCGATGCGGTAGTCGTTGACGAAGAGAAAACAGCGATCGAATGCATTGAGGTTGGTCCCATGTGCCCATGTATTTGTGCTCTCCCAACTTATCCCGTTTTTAAGTACCTGCGTACCCAGCGAGCCGGGCAAGCAACCTTTTTGCCCCTGGACACGATCGCCGTGAAGCCAGTTAATGACAAATTCCGTTCCTTCGCCAAAGGGGCTCGACTGGCCGTTGATGTCATTCAGTACGAACCTGCTGTTGAACGGGCGATGCACCACGTGTGCGGGAATGCTCTGGTATGCGACACTATGGAGGTGGCTAAGTATGTATGCTGGGAGAAAGGCCAAGAAGTTAAAGGTAGGTGGAAGAAAGTTGCGGTGGAGCGAGGATACCCTGACCTCATGCGCATTCGTCAGCTGTTACGCTTGACGGGACAATCATTCATAAAAGCGGATTAATGACGGGTGGACGAAGCACGCATGGGTCTGGAAAGAAGTGGGAAGAAAAGGATGTACAAGGTCTGTTCGTGCTTATTCAATCTAATGGTCCCTCGTTTACACAGGATAACTCAGGCCTTGTCCGCCTCCGAGACAACCTACTGGCACAACTACAGGAACTTAATCGCTCCAAGCCGCGTGGTAAAGCAGATGAAAATATCATTGCTGAAATAACGAGGTTGGAGAGCGCTATCACGGTAACAAAGGATGACTTGGTTCGTACAACTACACTTTGCGTTGTGTTGTCTCTGGATCGATGACTCACGAGGTCTCAGAGCGCTTTTAAACTTCGCCACAATGGTACAAAAGATGAGCTTAAACATGCCGAGCGTGAGCTCAAGAAGCTTGCACCCGACCTCAAAAAGGTCAGCAAACAACTCAATTTCTTTTTATTCCAATTTTACGACTTCTCTCTCCGCATAGGCTCAAACTGCGTATGCCACGCTCGCTTCGCGCATATCGACGCTCCAGTCAGCCATCGACCAAGCCGAGCATGGCGTCTTCACCTCTTTCTGCAACAAGATCGGCGTCAACCACATCCGGGAGTATGAAGAACGTCAGCTCAGAGTGGCAGAAGAGGAGAGCCAGGCACGGAATCGATTTGATCAACAGATTGCGCGCTTGACACACCAGTGAGGATTTTACCTCTTATTGACTTGGGCATCTTGTTAATGTCCCTGCGTTTGCATACAGAATTCAGTTCGAGGAAGAGCAACTACAGCTCACTCAGAACAGACTGGCGACGCTCAAGAAAACTCAAGAAGATGAAAAAGCAAAGGTCGTCGAGCTGGAGGAGCAGAAACGCCAGATCCAAGCCGAGATTGCATCTGGCCAAGAGGCAATTGAAAATCTCCGGCAAGGGCTCCAGGCACTCAATGAAGCGTTGGAAGAAAAGAATAAGGTCGTAGAACAGGTGAAGAAAACGCACGCGCGCGCGGCCAAGGTGCTGGATCAGGCGCTGAAGGAGATTGGGTCAATGGCTCGTGGTTTTCCGTACATGCTTTCCTCACTGATTAATCTTTAATCGACCCCAGAACGACGAAATCGAAAAGCTGGCGCTTGAACGGTCTTCGATGTATCGTAAATGTCGACTTGAGGACATCAAACTACCACTTGAAACAGGTAACTTGAAGAACGTGCCTATGGAAGAGGTGAGATCCAAATTATCGTGACATTGACATACTGAAGTCGTTGCAGAACCTACGTGATGAAGTCGCTATGGATGTTGATGAGGACGAGGACGGCACCCAGCGGCCTAGACAGGTCCATGACTACGGCATCGAAGTTGACTTTTCTGCATTGGACGACGAGGAGCGTGAGGTAAGTTTTGCCGAGTGTCCCGATCATGGTGTATGAATTCAATGCTTTCAGAGCAACAATCCAGAAACTCTTGCTGAATTTGATGCATCGATCGCCAAACTAAACGCAGACATTGAACATATGGCACCGAACCTGAAAGCGATAGAGAGACTAGATGATGTTGAAGCCAGACTCGTCGAGACCGAGCGAGAGGCGGAGAAGGCACGAAAGGGTTCCAAGACAGCGAGAGATCAGTTCAATGATATCAAGCGCCAGAGGTGGGTAGTCTTTGTTGATTTCTGGATTTGCAAGTATGTTGATCGTGGCGGTAGATGTGAACTCTTCAACAAGGCATACAACCATATTTCGGAGCGGATCGATGAAGTATACAAGGACCTTACGAAGGGCAAGAGTGCGCCCATGGGAGGTGTTGCATACTTAAGTTTGGAGGACAGCGAGGTAATACTGGGGAGACTTGGGCATTTGCTCGGAATATTAATCTGTGCTTCCAATAGGAACCTTATACTGCTGGAATCAAGTATCATGCCATGCCGCCGATGAAACGGTTCCGAGATATGGAACAATTGTCCGGCGGGGAGAAGACAGTCGCTGCTCTAGCGTTGCTTTTTGCGATCCACAGGTGAGTTCCATTTCTGATATTTCAACGTGTCCCTGTTCAATCCCGTGTCAGCTATCAACCCGCACCATTCTTCGTCCTGGATGAAGTGGATGCAGCCCTAGACAACACAAACGTTGCCAAGATAGCTAACTACATTCGTTCTCAAGCGTCGGACTCCTTCCAGTTCATTGTCATCAGTCTCAAAGGTTCCTTATATGAGCGTGGCCACTCGTTGGTGGGAATATACCGGGACCAGGGTGTCAACAGTTCGCGGACGCTCACACTAGACGTAAGTCCTGCCCAAACTTCCTTCTTACTCTTTGAGACTGATGGACTTTTGAAGCTGACCCAATATGATGGATGAAACAGAATGGATGTCTGCATTGTCGTTATTCTTATTTGCTATCAGTTGATCCAGTCTTGTTCATCTGTCCAGTGTTATTACCATTGTTTGGCGGTATAATTAACGTAGTTTTGTTTCGGTCAACATGTCATGATTCTCTCTAATATGTTGTCGGTAGATCATATCTGCTGGTAACGCCTTGCTAGCCTTTAAAGTTCATACAAATTGGAACATCGCCAGTGTCTATTCAAACTACAACCTGTGCGTCGTAACGTCTCTTGCGATATTTGGCCCACTTTGCGGATCCACGAACCCTGTCCCCTTTACATCAGATCTGTTCGGTCTGAGCACTGACTCTCCGTACGTCAAGACCATGATGTGAAACACGCTGGACTGCTTCGATCCTGGTCCTGTGGGTCACCGCGGTTGTGTTCATCCCGGAGCCAAGAGCTCCACGCACCCCGCGAATGAGCAGTGTTCGTCTCGTTACAAGGGCAACATCATCTCAATTCCCAGTCCTTTTTGTATATATCTAAATACACCGCCTGCAATTTTGTGGGCCTCTAGAGTGTTGATAACGCGTTGTTTTGTGAGATTTGCATTGTAGTACTGTAGACATTTTCACCAAGGTGGCGCGGTAGTATTCTGCGAGTGTCCCTAACAAAGTCTGATTCACGTGGTAGAATATTACGATCGCCAGTTCCGTCGGATACGACAAGTAGTGTTATGCCGTCGAATTTACCCGTAAATGGCGCGATCGTTCGTGCAATGTCGACCTATACGATACCGAACCAAACCGAACCGACGAGATGGGACACTTTTCGCGCCAGTCGTTCATCCATGGGTCCCATCTTCGGCGGCTGACCCACGACACAACACCCACGAGGGCAACCGTAACCTGACGGAAACGATACTATAACCTGATTCTCGTTGATCCTGATCCACTGTGAGTCTAGCAATGTAAGCTAAACAAGACTACGCGCACCATAACATGGATCCTCCGATGAGACGGATTGTATGCTTGTTGCGCCTAATAGGACGAAAGCTGTAATGTCGTCTACCATCACCAGAAAAAGACGCACTGGGCCTGCTTCCGCCGCCCCTGCAGCACCTCGTCCACGACGAGAAGCACCTTTGTTTGAATGGGTGGGCTTGGCTGGCGATTTACGCTACAACATCTGATGAGTCTCCACATATAAACTAGAGGAGCAACAAACCTTTCGGTTTACAACGGGCTTCGCGACCGCTCGCTAGAATGATATGTTAGACACGCCGCCTCCGATAGTCTATCAAGGAAGAGCACTCACTGGCACACGTTTGTTTGCAGCCATCCATGAAGGACCTTCATTTGTGGCTTCCACTCTTACTGGTAACTGGGAACAAGATTGATGATTGGCAGGCAGAGGTGATTCTCTGGGAACTTGATCGGGTTCATGCAATACCTGTTCCTTGTTAACCTTCCTGATCCTTGTCAGTACCCACCTTTTGAGTGTCAGAATACCCTGAGATGATGTGGCTATATTGGAATTTTCCTCTGGAGCGGAGGTTGTAGGCAGGGCTTCTGATGATTGCGATGTGGTATGAGATGCACTAAGCAGTGGCGGCTCGTCCTTGCAGGGATTGGTAGAGGATACTGAGAACAGTGACTACAGCAATGTCAGAATAGAAGCAGGAGGAGCATATAGTGATCACTAACCTCATCGTAGTTGAACTCAGCAGCTGGTACGCCCAATGGCACTTCGACCTATGCAGTCGTGAGTACTCACTTCAGGGGGAAACCACAAACAGATACCTCTAGGAGATCAGCACCACCTTCACTGTTGGTCTTGGACGCCAGTGGACCAGGTTTCCCAGAATCTTCCTGGTGTACATATTGTAGTCTGCTGAACCTTTCTACTAATGCTGTAGCCTCGGGAAGGCTCAATCCGAGGTGGGTAGCGAGGTTGCGAGAAGCTGTCACGTGCGACGAAAGATCAAGACGAGGGGAAATCGGGGCGCTAGCAGTGGCATACGTTTCCAAGAGTTCTTCCAGTACTTGTTTGGATTGATCACGACCGGTCTGAACCGTGGTGACACATGCACGTGGAATGGATTGGACTGGTATACCGGTTCTTTGAGTGATGGTATCTTGATTGTGTTCCCACCACTGTTCATCGGGCATGTCGAAGTGGGTCACGACGAAAGCTATTGGGGCACGACCACCATAGAAGAAATCGTTGATCAACCAGTAGAGACTACTAAGCGAAGCGAAGATCTCGTCCTTGCGTGCACAGAGAAGAATAAGGTTAATGCCATCAGGAAGGTTTCGCAAGACAGCATATGCTTGTTCACAAGGCAAAAGAGGATCGGTGTCTGAGTTGGGGTCAAGGTGAGATCCCATCGTGTCCCAACACTGGATTTTCCTTCCAGCGATGGATATCTGGTAGCATTGGGGTTGCTTGGTGCAAGGTTCCATGTTTGTAGACACTTGTGCAATTAGCTCCTCGGCAAGAAGATTGATGATCGAACTTTTCCCGCACCCAGGGGCACCGAATAGCACGACGTTGACATTAGATGCGGGACTTTGAGCAAGAGTCAGGAGTTAGCAAGAAAATCATGACAGCAACATACTCTGACTGCAACAACTGCTGTGGTTCGTCCGTGAAGAATGACAAAATTTCATAGGCTGATGGCCGATTCCTTGGTAGTCGTGGAGACCAACATCGCTCAATCAAGTTCCAAACATCGTCTGGAACATTGGCAGGCCATATTGGGCGTGGCGGATTTTGGAATTCCCTTAATTTATCCTTAGCCTCCCTTCTCTTTGGCCAAGGACTTTCCCCAGAATAGATCTGCAATTCCAATTCAGGAGTTCAGGAAAGAAGTCAAGTAATAACCAAAGACAGCATACGAAGAGGATGATGCTACCAAGAGAGTAAATGTCGCTGTTAAGCATGCCCTCAACCTTGAGCTTTGGGTACAAGTCTGGATACTGTAGCTCTGGTGCAGCCCATAGCACTGCGTGTGGACGAATGAAATCAGCCCAGAGGTCAGATAATTGATCCTGCACCGGGCTAAGAACCTGAGATGATCCGAAGTCGGTGAGGCGTGCGTTGTGTTCGCGGTCGATCAAAATATTACCCTACAGAGATGTAAATCAGTCAGAGTGACGTCACAATCAGTTGATACAACCCACAGGATGGAGATTCCCATGAACAATTTGTTTCGAGTGCACTACAAGAGGATGTCATATAAAAGTCACGACAACCAGAGTTCGTAAACCCACGATACTCTAGTCCAGCAACTATTCCTTTGACCTGTGACATCAACCAGTCATTTGTGAACTAGGTGAGCGTCACAAAATGTCTTGTACTCACAAGGTGGATACGACTAGGAAGCGAAAGCGTGGTTCCATGGTGATCGAAATAGTCATTGAGCATTCCATGTGGCATCCACAGCGAAACCATGCAGGGATAATCAGATTCAAAGCCTTCGCCGCGAGCTGTCCCCAGAAGCGGGACAATGTTGGGGTGGTCTAATCTTCTCCATATTCCAAGCTCGTATCTTACTTTCTAGAGCCACATCAGAAGCCGGCAAAACGTACAGTGAAACATTGTCGTCAACTCACTTGCATCAACACATCCTTTTTCGTTCTGTCGCGGCCATGAGGGAATGAAATAGCCTTGACCGCAACCTAAGTACAGAGACCATAGGTAAAACATTGAGCAAAGTGTGAGTGTGAATATGCTAACCTCCCCGTTCTGTGTACATAAGCAACGATACACGCTGACGAAAGAACCATATGCAACAATACGTTTCTTACCCCACTGAAGCGTGTCAGTGAGATCCGGTGGATCGATGAGATCAACTTGTAGAGGTGTATCCGTGGAGCTGCAGAAACGCGCGTGAGAGTACAGCGAACAACCAAGACGATGACATACCCTGGGTTCATTCTATGGGACTTGAAGGGTATCGCAGAGTACTGTGGAGTGTAGAGGTGTGTTTGCAGAGCTAAGATAACCGTTTTTTCCGTTTCGTTTGTCTTAGTGGTAGGCTACTGGTAACTGCAGTCCTACAATATCATCGGTTTGTATCGGGCCGTGAAGCGACACAGCACGGCTTGAAGACTGCATTACGTAAACAGATATCCTCCTTGTACTGCACCGAGCCAATTGGGCTTCGAAGTTCGCGATGGGCTATTCGTCGTATCCTCGCTCAGCCGTCCTCGTACTCGGCCAGTCCTCCATCTATTCACTTCTGCCCTCAACATTTTTCGCTCAAGTAGAATCGCTTCTCCAAAATGGCAGACTGGCGGAAGTGGAAGCGCAGCTAGAGCGGACTGAGGCTGATCTTGTGCAGGACAGCACAAGTTCGGATTACCAGGTGGGTGGTTTGCGATATCTGGAGTTGTACGCGCTGACGAGAAATGCACCGAAGGAGACGCTACGCTACTTGCACCAATGTCTTGCCTTCGCGCTCCTCCGTCAGACCAGATTCCGGGAGGCAACACCCCACTTCCTCAAGGGTGCTATCGATCCTCGCGTCCCTGTTTCTTACTTCGACGAACTACGGCCTGCTTTATTCACTGAACAATCGAGTCACGAGAAGGAGAGTAACTCAACTTTACGAGGTGTCGAAGTGGATTCTGTCGAGGTCGAGGTCTGGGATGGTGTCAGAGAATACATGCCTGATGAAACCAGTGTCGATGATATCAGTAAGTCGATTTACATTGTCCTGTTCTTCCCCTCCCCCTCCCCCTCCCTCGCCGCCCTACATCCTTCCATGTCACTCCCAGTTCCTCCCCCTACCAACTTCCAGCCACCAATCGACATGCCGGCTACTCAACTTACCCTCTTCCCCTTCTTCCTATGCCTTTCACGACTATCGTCCCTGCCCTACGATCTGCAACAAATAATATAAAATGATGCATGGGCACTGACATTCAGTCGCCACCAACTTAGTCAGGAATTATTCTCCCTACTTGCGTCCCGGCGCAATATCTGGTTCATCAATCGGAGATGAACCTGCCGACGCAGAGCCATCAACCTCCGACTTTCACACGGAAAGTGGCACGCGTACACATCCAGCAACGATTGCAATGCGTGAAGGGCTGAGAGGAGAAGCCAGTGAGATGGTGAAATCCATTTTGGCTGCTGTGTTGGAGAGCGCTGAATTGTGGTCAAGAGAGGTTATCGAGGTGCGTAATTTGCTTGTTTTATACAGCATGTCCATTTGGAGCGAGGGGAATCAGGCAACGTTTACCCTGTGTGTTCCAAGGTTCGATCGTCATATCTCTCGTGCCGTGGTCATGAATATTTCAATAATGTTGCTCCGATGATCACTTGGTATTTCCCTTCCCTGCTACAATAGCTCGTTCTTATTTTCTTGTCGTGTTTTCTTCGCTGTGACTACCATTTATGCATACCTAGGCAACGATTCTGATGTTGTATCGTTCACTAGATGACATCAACAGCACTCGCTCTTCTCTATGCACATGCACGAGATATTCAATCCCTCTTGGCACTATTCGCTCCCCCTCCTGTCGCTCCATCTACTTCTTCCTCGCGTCCGGTCTCCAGGTCCAGTTCGCGACCACCCTCACGCCCCGGTTCAACATCGCATACATATCCTTCGAATGGCCACCAGGTTCCTATCCCACCATTACCAGTACATACGCGACACACCTCCGAACCTTCGAGACCTGCGCTGCCATTTCGCCCGGATATTTTGGCACCCGTGCTTACACGTATAAACCTCTGGGGTGCTTTGGTGGAGATGTGGAAAGTGTTTGGTGATGGAGAGAGAGTTGTGGATGTTTTAGCTGGGTAAGTGATACTCCATATGATGATCGCTGATCATTCGTCCATGACACCGATCGATTTTCTACCTGCTTTTCTCTCCAAAAAAACATGAAACAGCATAACGGATGGAACGTATGTCGATCCGTTGGTCGTCGATCCACTCGGGCAGATATTCACAATACTTGCTCCGACTCGGCCGGATCCGTCCACTTCAACGGTTGGGATCCGTCTGAGTCTAAGTGAACACAAGAGATCTAGCTTGGTAAAGAAGTGGGCTGCATGGCTCGCTGGGAAAGACGTTGATAGAGGTCTGAAGGTGTGTATATGCTTTCTTTTCCTCGTGTCTGTTATTCGATTTACTCAAATACGTGTTTTCCTGTGCTCGCGTTTGGGGCGATGCTATGATCCCTGTCACAGTTGCTAACGTCTTCACAACCAACGCGGCATCGCCGACCCACTGGTGCAGCAGGCCGGGGCAGGGATAAAGCGGCAGATCGAGAAAATGACACACAAAAGACTGACGAACTGGTTATTCTTTCCGAGCTCCGAAATACCAACGCAATTGCTGCAAAACGATATCTGGAGTGGTTAGTTGTTGGTCGAGGACTCGGAAGGGGTGGAAAAGAAACAACGGAAGAGGGGGAGTTGTTCGAGGACTATGTGTGGAACTGCGTAGAGGAGGTTTTGGAGTACGTTGGGGACGAGGGTATCGGGAGGCTTTGGAGGGCGAAAGGTTTGTCGACTGTGATATGCAGAGCGACGTTGTAAACGCGGGCTGATATATGCTCTGCGTCTGTTACAGCGGCGTCGTACGCCTCTTCCCCGAGCACCCCGGCTACGACCCTTTCGCCACCTCCACCTTTACCAACGTCGGATTCAGCGCCTTCGTTCATTCATGCATCTTCGCAATCACCGCTGCGGTCACCCTTCCTATCTTATTTCGCCTCGACGACCCCCGATTCCCCATCCAAACGTGCACGCATAAAGACACTGTTACTTCTGCAGTCTCTCAGAGAGGGTAGAAAGCTTGTCAAGGATATACGAGACAGGATCACCGGTGAGGGGTGGGATAAAATTCTTGGTCTCGAGATGGCCATTCTACATTCGAAGGTACGCCACGTTTTGTCTCTGTTACACTCGTGTTTACAAGTTCTTGCCCACGTGACGACATCAGAGCCCCTCTGCACGGATTACTCTACAGATATTGTACGCTCTGCGGGACATATCAACGGCCGAGTCGTATGCATCGAGTGGCGGGTTAACCGGGGTAATCGGTACGAAACTGGGTGTGAGCGCTGCGGAAGGGTGTGGGTTGTCTGATTGGAGTGGGTGGTTTGCAAGGGGTAGCGGTGTGGCAGGCTTAAAGGAAAAAGGAGAGGGTGCACAGAACGGCGACATGTTAAAAATGCTGTTGGAAGTTTATATGGAGGATGGGTGAGTCTCGTCGTATCGGAGGAGGGACAGATCGACGAAGTCTTACACTTTATAGGGACACACAACAAACTGCGCGGTTTCTGAGCTCGCAAGCGAAAAGACTGGATGCCCTTGATGTGAGTGGTTTCATTGCGTGGATTTTTGTCTGTCACGGACTTTGTGATGATGAGGATGAGTTATGTTGTATTTGAGGCGTCGTCGGTGACGTTGACCTGCACTGTTTGATGATCTGCCTCTGCATTAATTCTTCAATGGCCGAATTGACGTAACTGACGTATTCGCTGATCATGCAGATATTCCCGCTCGTCCCTACCGCCTGGCCGCTCCGTACGCTGTCGCCCTACCTTACTCGTTCCCTCCGACGTACGCAGCACATCACACATGAAGGTCAGATCGTTAGAGCGATCTGTGCAGGACAGAACCTTGCGGTGCTCGAGAGTACGTTTGATGTCCTGCGAGAGGAAGGAGCGATCGTGGAGGAGGCTGTGAGTGACGACGAGGAAGGAAGGAAAGAGGAGGAGGGAGTAGGGAGAAGCTTTGATGAAAAGGTCGTGCTGCATGGTGGGGCTGAGGTGGTGAACGTCCATGTGGGAAGCGGCGAAACGTGATTGGGATATTGAGGCTGAGAGCCCCCCGGGAATGTCGATGCTGGATCCATGGTCTTGGCGGTGCAAGTTAATCTACCTACACATTCCCCGCCTTTGAGACCTTGGAAGTAAAGTACCTTTAACACTAAATATCATCCGTACATGCGAAGAGGTTCGCAGCAATCTCTGGAATCCCGGATTCGTATAGCTGTGTCATCTTGACTTGGTTGTTCGGTTCGTTCCACATACCTGTCCATTATATTTACCCAGCCTCGCTGAAATCCACCACTGTTCCGTACGCTCGCTGACGTAATGTCACCCGTCCATCCATGAGCGAGTCAGTCCGAGCCACGACAGACAACCTCGATGTATTAAAACCATCATGAGCCTGACGAGTGACGACGAGCAAAACTGGATTTTGTTCAGAGAACGTAGTCTCCAACCAGGCGGTTTTGGAGAGGACAGAGTCAGAATATGGTTTGTGCATCGCGTCCAAACTTCCTTATTTCACTCAATGTTGACCGAATGACTTTAGGCCTGCTCTCCTTGGTGCACAACCGCTCTCCGATCCACCGCCATACTCAGAAGTGGACAGTACGAATGGGCATGTGGACGAAGGGCTGAATGCGTCTGTGGCAGACCCCCACGCAGACGAACGGCAAATCAAGCTAGATACGGATCGCAGCTTTGTATTATACCCAGGAGGTATGGAATAACGCTATCGACATTCATACATACACTAATCACATCTCCGGCATCAGAACCCTGCACTACGCCCGCTCGGGATGCACTTCAGAATGACTTGCATGGGCTCCTCGTGTCGTTGTTCCGGAAACGCCGTTCGCTTCACTACTTCCAGGGTTTCCACGATATCATGACCGTCATCTTTCTCACATTGCCGCGGCCACTTCACCTTGCATGTGCAGAAAAGATGGCGCTTCACCGCGTGAGAGATGCAATGGGGGTTGGACTCGAACCGATACTCGGCTTATTGAGGTGAGATTGCAAGGATGTTTACAATTCCTCAATATGTGCTCATAATATCCCAGAGTACTTAGAAACTTGTTGAGGCTTGCAGATCCTGCATATGCAAAGCTCCTCGAAAAGTGCGTACACTCGAGATCCCGCTCGCTTATGCTGATTACGGTCTACATCTCGATGTCTAGCATCTCACCGCTTCCATACCATGCACTCTCCAATCTCCTAACACTTTTCTCGCACGATATCCCAACTCTTCCTCTTATCCAACATGTATGGGACTTTCTTCTGTCACGAGAGCCGATTGCTGTGGTGTGGCTCGCCGGTGCTGTGAGTATGACTCCAACTTCTTTATTTGTCCACATTCTTTTTTGACGCCATTCTGAACCCTGTCTATAGCTCATCCTACACCGCAAACCTTCTGTCTACTTACTTGCCGAACAAGACGAAGAAGGAATGATCCACTCTTTGTTAGGGGGAATACCAGAACTGGTTGATGCAGAATCAGAATCCTATGACACAGGCAACAATGGTCTTGCCCAAGACACAATCATTGAAATAGATCGTGCCACAGAAACTGAGACGGTCTCTGAGCGGTCCATTGCAAGATCTCACTCGGACGGCGGAGGAGCAGGTCCACATGAGCAACCAAGTTCTAAAGCTGTTGATGGAACGCTTGGGTCTCCCGATGTTCGCGAACAAACGCATGTATCCTGTGACACCTCCACGGGAGATGAGGATGAGTTTAACCGAGGCTTTATCCCGTCAGACGTGGTCCGGAACAGCGACACACTTCGTGCCAGCGGTCCTAGTCCGAGCACAAAACATATACCGCCCCCAGAAGCAACGGTGCAAATCTGCGTGGGTGGACCGCACAGCTCAAGCCCGGAATTAGCCGCATCGATTCCACTGCCTGAATCACGACCAACTTCGCCTATCTATTCACCGGAGCCTTCCTCCCCTATACAGTCGGCTTTGCCATCGCCTCAAAAGGCACGATCCATTGATCATGACAGCCCTTCACCATCGCGCTTTGATCATGTACCGCTACATGCGCGTTCACCCTCAGTAACAAGTCATTCTTCCCCAGTGCAATCCCCTACCGTAGCAAACGGGCCCACATCGCGCTTTGGAAAGTCTGCGCCAAGCAAATCGAGAACCAAACCTGTGCCGCTTTCCCTCACTTACCTTTTGCGTCAAGCGGATGATCTATTGGCTGCATACCCACCATCCCACCCCTTGCTCCGTGTCACTGACATCATGGGCCCTGACAGCGTCATGCGAACGTGGCGGCCATTGCCACTTAGCGCCATCACTCGGGATGCCGTACCCCCAAAACAACCATACAATGATACCGACGACTACTTGGAAACTCTAGTCAACTCTTGGCACATTGTCATACCCTCGCCGCCCCCTTCGCCGCCCCTCGGTACCCGTCATCCAGCGAAGAAAACAAAAATTTCGAGAGCGCAGAGCAAATCACTTTTGGATCCGCGCAGGATCGGCTTGCGTCTGGGTGCACTCACTCCTGCAGAACGCAGAGTATTGTTCATTGGTGCACTGCTCGTGGTTGGGGCTGCGATGGCGTTAAAATCCAGTAGACTCCCCTGCGTGGATGGTCTCGTTAAGGCGAGCGGGGGAGATGGGCTGAAGCGCCTATGGAATGGCAAGTGGACATTAGCCTCGTCTGTGGTCGCTGCTTGGGGACGAGGGTTGCCATAGTCTGTGGGCGTCTTTCGACGCATTGTGATACTTTACAGCGGGCTAGATGTAGATACTATGTATACGGCCCCGATATGCGTTGTTAATCCTTCTATAATACTAGACTATTTTGAATGGATTTGGACAGTTACCTGCCGGACATTGACAAATCCTTTTGCAGTCAGCTGCAAGTTGCACTTGACCGAGCATATGATAACGATTCCACGGGCATTGCCCCAAGTTTCTGCAAGACAATGTCGACCCGACTCCGGCGGTCTACGCTGTAAATTTTAACACAATCGCACACACCAGACCAAGGTACACTGCCTCTCAGTTTCTGCATGTCTCCGGACCCCGAGTCATTCCACTGACATCGGGCCGTTCAACGAACGGTCGCGTGTGGAATGAGTGTTGATTTGGGGTTCGTGGTGAAAGGAACCGGCTCACTCACCAAATTTTTCCCTCGATCCCAAACTATATGTATGCATTGATAGCCGCTGAATCTGAGGGGAGGGACGTTTTCAGAGGCTGAGTCTGGGGTACTCTCGGCATGTCCCGAGCGCCGAGGTACCTTTTTTTTTTCGTTAATATATCCTTCCCTTTTGTTTTTGACTGAGCCAGGGAGTAATCGTAATGAAGCAAAGGCACTACCACACTTCAGTCGGAGATGCATATTCACCGTCCACCTCTTTGCCGGGACATTCCGGATGGCTATAACGTTCCGAGGACCGTCACTTCGCGTTGCTGTGCTTTACAACGACTACGAATGCACTGCAGGTCAATTGATATTGCCCACTAGCAAAAGTGACGTGGAACACCATCCATGATCTAACGCAAACTTTATTGCACCCACATACCACGCGGGCGGGGGATGACACGCTGATCCGTATGCAAAGTTCAAGCGCTTAGGGAGGTGAAACTTTGCCGGCAGGTTCATCGGCCTGATCGTCCGATAACGACCGTAGACTGGTCTGCAGTCATCTCATGACGTTTTGTCGTGCGTACGTCCACTGCCATCGAAAAGTCCATACTTCAGCTCTTTAGATCGCTACAACTGATATTCTTCTTCAGAGAACTTGAACATGTCTGTAAAGAAGACGAGGGGAGGGGGCATCTGGGTAGGGTTGACGCTACGTTAAACGCTCATTGATTATAATCGATCATCGATTGATCCCCGAGTCAGACCAGATCAACTACTAGCGGCTGCCCTGCCATAAAAGTCCTTTTGTATCGGAAGAAATCTATCACTCAGAAGGGGAGGCTTGAGTACCCCGAAGCGAATCCCCACTCCACAGATCCACGATATCCTTCGTTCAAGAAACGGTAGGACACGTGCAGGACACAATTCGTAAAATTTGCCCCCGGGTGGAGCTGGGCGGCGAACGTTTCGACCCGGTACATGTCGAGTGACCTGAATGTCGAGCGGGTGCAGACCAGATCCTGAGGTCATTATAAACCCGACGTAGGATGATCCTACAAAGATCTACGCAAGCACTAATGGGGATGCAGCCCCGGCATTTCTGTCCTAACACGTGAGTGTCAGCGTCACTTTAGCGGATCGAACGACCAGTCATCGTTTTGCTTAATTTACCTACCCATACTCAAGGCGCACCCATTCCGTGGGGAACGGCCAGCAAATATTTGGGATTCCTTCCGACTGATGGTAACTATCCAAGCAAAATTAGTGGAGTGGGTCTCAGGGAGAACGAGGGCAGTGAACGTAAAGTTTTGGCCGCAACCTCCGATCCGTGTTGGGTAGGATCACTCAATTGGGCGGTGTGTAATATGTATTTATTGATTGACACCCCTTTGGCGCTTGCTTATCAGCGCTACGGCACTCGTATATAAAAGCACCCACCGTGTAGCGCTCCGTTGAATCAAGATGGCATACCCAGTTACTTCTCCACTCAATCTACCCTCATACCCATCTCGACAGAATAAGGTCATCATGCAGAGACAGTATCGTGAAAAGGAAGGGGAGTGTTTTGCAACGCTCCGAGACGTCATCAAGCAGGTCAGCGGAGAAGAGCTACAGACGCGTCAAGAGATTTTGAGAAAAGGTTGTACTTCTTACGGTTATCGCAAGGGTGGCTGCTATACTAATGATTTACACGGAAAGCGATTGACTTGCTCGTGAAAATTTCGGAGACCAGGAGGCAGGGGACGACAGTGGTTGTTTCTCCCGTCCAATATGGAATGCTTCCTTTCACCAATCCCGCAGATGTGACAGGTGCTCAAGCTCATTTGGGTAGGTGGAACCAATTGCAATCAGCGATCGGGGTGCTGATCGCTTTTGAGATTATTCTGCCCAGTCATCTCAATGGCCTGAGACTTGGTGGGCTAGTGCCGAGTCTGCTGAACAGAGTGCCTACCCTACTGCACAGCTTCATGATCAGCAGTACGACACCCTGTCGGACACGACCCCTGCTTTAGTCCCCGCCAGTTATCAGGAATATGGCGGGGGCTGGCCCTACTATCGTTGATGTTAAATAAAGACGGTCGACGAAAGTCCTAGATTCACAAATATTTTGTTTATGCCATTGTAAATATGTAGGATGAAGGAAATATGCCAAGAGATATAATTGACTCATCTGTAGTCCGAGGCGCAAATTGTGGGTTCAGATTATGGGAAAATCATCTAGTTGCTGCTCAGACACGAGAAGCTCGGGATAGTACATCACTCTACCCTTATCGATCATCGTTCGTTTGGTCCCTCGTATAACATGGACTGTTTCCTTCTCCGCCACGAACCTTGTACAACATGATGCTGTACCCCTCCTTCGTTTGGTTCTCAAAAAGTAGTGGCGAAGCAGGACAGGTCGCTCCCTCGAGCAGGGGACATATGACAGCCAGCTTGCACCCTAAATTCAGTTCTACCTCATACATTAGCACGGCAACGAGAAACACGTACCAATCGTTCTTTGTTCCTTGGCGGATGGCTGTAGCCTTTTTCTTCTTTGGCATCGCTTGTGGCAGGCGATTGAGCGTCAGTAAACGTGGAGGTGGGGGCAGTGATGAACGTCAGTGGCACCAATGAGCGGCGTGTCGCTTTCAATCAGCAAAGGCAACGCGTCGGTACGTTGCACCGAAACCCTCAGCCACCCTTTCATGATCCCTCTGAGGTGCCTGATGGCAAGCGGGATCACGGAAGGACAAGGTGACCTACAAGAAGACCGCATATTAGTAATTACGAGACCCTTGTTTCTCCATCC
>JBBPNO010000086.1:0-65098 GCA_038090915.1 Boletus eberwhitei
TCTGGAATTCGTCTACGACGACATCCCCCTTCTTGTCAAGCCTAATTCCGAGTTCTTCAAGTCCAAGGCCTTCCGTATTGGCATGTCGGCCGATTGCCCAGACCAAGCAGTCAACTTCCATGGTCTGCCCATTGCTATCATAGATCGTAAGGGTCTTCCCTTTCTCTCCTTCAACGCGCTGAATTTTAGAGTTCTTGTGGATCTTGACTCCGGTGTGTTCCATCCATGGCGTTAGCGTGTCCTGGACCACGGGGTCGAGTGCACGCAAGACCTTGTCGTACCGGATGAAAAGATGAGTCTCAGTACCGAGAGAATTGAAAATGCCAGCGAATTCTGAAGCGACATAGCCAGCGCCGACGATTGCAACGCGCTTGGGTTGTTCCTCCAGATCGAAGAATCCATCAGAATCGATACCAAGACCCGCTCCAGGAATGACATCGTCCGAAGGGACTGTCGGACGCCCCCCGGTAGCAATCGTTATGTGGTCTGCGTGTAGCGTGTACTTCTGACCGTCCGGGCGAGTGACCTCGACGGAACTGGGGGATGTCAAGCGTGCGAACCCAGCATGATAATCAACCTTTTCCTTCTCGAGATTGTCCTCAAAGATGTTGTTCAACCTTCGGATGTATGCATCGCGCTGGGGCTTGAAAGTTGCCCAGTTAAATTTGGGCTCTGGAACCCCCTGGAAATGATATCCTTCGGATGCATGGCGTAATTTGTCTGCCAGATCGGCGACGTGCCACATGATCTGGGGTACGGTTGACCGTGCATTCGATGAGACAGCATAAATCATTTTCGCACCTTCTTTGGCATACATCCTTGATTATCGGGAACCGTAAGCTCGACGGCATGTAGCAAGCAGTGGGAACCACTTGCCAACGTTCACACAGGTACCGCCGAGGTACGAGGTCTCGATGAGGGCGACTTGTTTTCCGTACAGGGCCGCGCGACGCTATGGGGATAAATCAAGGATGAGAACGGAAACTCCTGAGATAACTCACCGATGAGGCGACACCCCCGGTGCCACCTCCGATGCAAATATAATCGTAGCGTTTATCATGAGGATGATCTACCGGTGCCATCTTGATTGAGGGAGAAGTGAAATATCTTGACAACTACGGTGCAGCGAGATAGCTTGAGACGGGACCAGGTGATGGATGATGGGCACACTACCGCCGTTTACCGGGTCAAGTCGGGAGAATGCACGGTATCCGCAGAGGATCGGACAACCAAGTTTTGCGAAGAGATTATCAAGCCAGATCATTCCCGGCGATGCTTTTTATATGCCAGCCTCCGTCAGTCTCTTCTCTCGGATCCACAAGTAACAGCACTTACTTGAAGTCGACTTAGCATTATTTAACTTTTGAGTTATTAACGAGTCGATTGTCATGTGACTTTAAATCACGTGAAGGGGAGCCTCATGATGAATTCAACCCAGGCTTGACAAAACACTCTATGTAACGGCGAGGTCGAATCCAATACCCATGAAACCCAATCCTGCTCATCCTCGAATGTATTCCAAGCCGTGTATAAGCAATTTAACGTCGGCCGCCCAAGGTATGTAGTTGGATCATGCACAGTTGAAGTATCCACCCGTCGTTGAGCCACACAGCTATGTGTTGACACGCCAAATCCGCCGCCGAAACGCGAACCCCCATCAATGCGGTCAGTTTGGCCTGGACAACGAATGGTAGTCGTTCAAAGTCCTGGTCCTTGGGACGCCACACGGCACCTCTTAAATGTCAATTCGGCACCTATCTTCCCCTCTTAGCCCCTTTTTCTTCCTGCCTACTGACCTTGGTGTCGCTGGTGGGAACGAGACGTTGTGCGGTCGTGCCCAAGCACCGATTAACGTCCCATTAGCTTCAAGCCTGTACTCGCCGACATACACAAAGTTACCCTTCGTGTCGCCTTGGGTTCGTTGGCGAAGGGGCAAATTCAACCAAGAACACACCAGTCTCATGAGGTTCTTGACACCTTGGAGGATTGATTTTAGTGCCGCTCAATGACCGTCCAACCCATGCCTCAGTGATGATATCCAATTCATTCTTCACTCCATATTCTGGGATGCATTAGCCTTGCTTTGCACTTTTGGGATCGCACGCAAAAGTTGCTCAGTCACTTAATCTTTTATATGTCACAGTCGTCAGTGGTATATGTATTCAAGTGCCACAGATGGTTGTGACATACACAAGTAGTGCTTCGCCCCAGCTTCCTCCCCTGCTCACGTCACCTATGTCAAGTGTGTTGATGGCAATGCAGTGGCGTACACCATCACTCTGCCTGACTTACTGGTGGGCTTTCGCCACTCCCCCTTGACAGTGGCGACATTTCCGCTATAAGTGACTTTGTCACATCCAGCTTGCACAAACAGCCAAGAGTTTTCAATGTTGACAGCGCGATTTTTGCCGGGAATACGAGCCGTTGGATCCAATATTACTGCGGTCCGGTATCGGCTTCCCGACGATAATTACGGTAACTAAATTAAGCTTTGGCACGAACACAGACACGGTCTAGTTTATAACGACTACTAAGCTAGCAAACTACTCCAAGTCGGACTGCCTAAAAAGGCTATGTAACGAACCGTTGGTAACTCATTGCGACTTGCAAAAATCAATATACGCAAGCCACGATGATGCATTCGTATCATGCACACGCAGGACTTCCTGATGCTTTCAAGTAGTCGTGGTCCGTCCCCATCCCATGCTGGTCGGATCCGACGGTCGCACACTGGACGGTGAGGGGCTGGCAATGATCATGACTTCGGATTAAAATTACTCACAGAACGTGCTTGCGTGAATGCGTCGTCTGAAGTCACAACTCACCTTACCCTCGAGGCTCCCGTGCACTACAAATCTGAACGAAGCGTGGATCATGCCACGAATTGTAGAATGATTATTTGTAGCGCCCAGTCGATCGTTTACTGCCAGTGGCTCGGTGAGTGGCGTTAATGAAAGAGGACTTGTGTCAAGTGCACTCGTTGAACTTTGATGCATCGGATCCGTCACATTCGCGCCTCGGTCATCCTGGCTTCTTCCTGAACTGACACACACAATGTCTACAAGTGTTTGATGACAAAACAGCACCACGTCAGTACTTTCACCCGAAGCCCCGAATTCATAATCGAAAGAAACCCTGCCAAGACACTGGGGCGTACCACTGGAAACTTCTATGAGATATGGCTGTGTCTTATACCAGGACCCACGTCACCCGCATGAGGTGGTATCTCCACCTGATTGCGTGGTTTCTAAGAAGATGGATGGCGGAGGCGGATAATTTAAATTTTCTCTATTTATAAAGTATCGAACGGTGTAAGATGCATTTTCCCCATAGGTCGAAGAGACACGGTCGTTACTTGGGTATACATACGCGACGTTATTTAATATGTTTCGGCCTACTGCGGAGTATCCAACAATCACATGTGAGTACAATATGTTCATATCCGAAAGCTAACGCCGTTTTATGGATGTAAAAAAGGTCGAAGATTTGGATATCCAAACTAAGGAGTGGCAGCGCGTGTCGACGGTGACTCTCAATGCCAGAGATTCCCGTCGGCAAAGCCGCGTGGATCTACGCGACGCTGTCCTGAGTGTATGAGCTGTCACCACCATATCAATGATCGAGCAGAAAGCGATGGTACTATCGTACCACTGCAAGGATTTGAATACGTCACCCTTGCACAGTACATTACTAGTGTGCTGTATGTCTCTGGAAAACAGTTGCGAACGGTTCGGTCTGTCGAGATCCGGCCAGGACGGAGTTGACGTACGATTTTAGAGGGAAGAACTACCCGTCTTGGATGTAGAATCTAGACTCTGTCCGTCTATCGTTTGGGATTAGTGGCGCCACCGTGGCGTCTTGACGGTACACTTCAACGATGCGCGGCAACCCTTGAACGTCCGCTGAGAATGAACTTGTAACTCGAATCTGCGATGAGAGGAATTGTAACAAGGCGCCTAACTTGATACATACTTATCGCGCGTTGCTGGTACTTCATACCACCGACGTTAAGCGTACGTGCTTGGAACGATAGCAATATTACCGGAATCTGCACGATGATACAAAATCGAACTGGGTCCGATCCTCCAAGAGATGTCGCCAATGTTCGCTGCCATGGTTGCATAGAAGAGGAGGTCATCGATATCGGTCAGCATGAGGCCTTTTTGTCACGAGAGGTGTGGCGCGGAAGTAAGACCGATGCCAAGTACGGCGTATATGCGTGCTCCTCGGGCACGCTAACGTCAAAAGGATCCGTGATGAATGATAGGGCGTTCGCGAAGCATCATGAAGAGTGCGTAGGGGGGGTGTAAGGGAACACCCGGATCCCAGAGCTGGACAGTTCGAGGGTGGCGTTACCGCGGCATGACGCGTTTTTGAGCGACGAAGCACACGTCGGTTTCCGACTTTGCGCCAGCGAGTTACACCTATTTGTCCTTGCTTTAGAACGTCGGAAGTTGGGAGGAGCAAGATGGCATACAATTGATAAGAGCTCAACGGTTTATAGATGGATACATTTTTATTGGTAACGTCTCTGCTCGACCACAGCACGCTGAAACAAGGAACATGAGCGCCATTCTCGGAAACTTGGCACAGTCAGCTATGTGCAAGTGTAGTCGTGACGTGATATGATGACTCGGGTGATTATGATGCACGGTGCTGAGAATTAGCGGGAACCGAAGGTCGTGGAAAAAGGGTGATTCTTAATATCGGGGTCCACGCCGTCGTCGCCAAGGTCGGGCGTGAGAGCGACGATGACCGAAGCCAATATTCGCGACCTCAAGGGAGAACAGATTGGCAGAGAAGCTATAAATGTCAGGTACCGGCTTATTCCGCGTAGAGTGTGTACATCACGGCATGTTGCAAGGTAACTTAGCAGCTGACGAAACAACCTTAAAAAAAAAAAAGAAAAAAAGAAAAAAGTGTTGTTGACCGACAGAGAACGTAGGAGGGTCAGTTCCAAAGGATGACTTGGTCTTTCCGAGGCCACGCGTCGCGCGTCAGGGTCTCCAATCGGGCGTCACTTGATACAGCTGCAGACACGTTTCGAATGGGGAACCGCGGAGGAGGAGGGATAGGAGAGGGGGGGTTGCTGTAGGCGGAGGGTTGCAGAATGCATGATCTAAGATCTCCTGCGGAACACAGCCCGAGCAAGACCCCGGGGAGTATTGATGCGTATGAGAGCGAATGGATAGAAAAAGGAAAACAAGAGGGGATGTGCACCAAACCGCGGTCCTCTTCCAACCCAACCTTTTGTCTGGATGACACTCGTCCTCTCTTCCTCTCACCCAATGACTACCTCCATTCTCCTTCGTTCCCCTTCCCCTTCCCCCTCCCCCGCATCCACACCTCTCCCCGCCCTACAGACAGATCTCTCCTCTTCTTCCTCGTCCTCCACTTCTGGCTCATGTCTTGACCTCCATCGCACCTCCTCTGCTCCCTCTACCCGTCGCATACGCTTTGCTCCCCTTCCAGATCCCCGCAGAGACTTCTTCGACATCCCCGACCCCTCCTTCGATGATCCGCAGTCAGATACCAAGCCCACCCAAGAGACACTTCCCGCTCCAAACGACCTCCCCGATGGCTGTGTCGCCCTCTCCCCCTCCATCTCCCCCGACTCCACCCACTCCAGCGCACGGTCGACACCCACCATTCGCACATCGCCCAACATACCACCCAAGAACATCCCAAAACCTCACTCAAAGCTTCTCCGTCCCTTTTCTTTCCTCCGTCGCGCCAATTCTTCTTGCTCTCCCAGGTCTCCCCTCTCGCAGTCCGCCTCTTTACCTGGTTCACGCGACCCTTCTCCCCCTCCCCCCGCCCGTTCTGCCAGTTCCGTACCCAGTTCCCCTTCCTTCCAGTTAGCAAAGCTCTCCCGCATTTCTACAGAAGACGTCCTCACACTTGGAGCAAAATCGTTCTTCCGCGCCCGCTCAGGTTCACCGAGTGTCACTCGCCCTCCCCGCACGTTCTCCCCTCCCCCCAAGCCTTTGGATCCTACCCAATCTCTCCACCATTCCGCCTCTACCGGTTCAGGTTCAGGTATGAATCTGGGCAACGGAAAACGTGACTGGGGAGAGAATTCTAGTCAGTCCCATGACACGGCCGCCATCGCGGGCTCTGGCCCAAAGAAGCGTCGCGCCTCTTCCTCGGCATCATCGCCCGGCGCTGGGGGTGGCCGACACGCCTCCTCCGTCAAAATGCTCACCGGCGACTCTCCCGTTCGTCCAAGCACTGCACCGAGTTCGTCTGTCACACTCCCGAAAAAACGCGTAAAGATGCTAAATGGGAGAATATATGGTTCAAAGAGATATGCCGGTAAGTATTTGCATCTTTCTTTCTCTCCCAACGATTCAACTCACCTATTACAGCCCAAACCCTCGCCAACCCCTTTGCGAATGTTCGCGATGAACCCGAGTTCGTCGAGTGGGGCTACGGTGGAATGGGTAGTGTGGATGCATCCGTTGGCATTGCAAATGACATGTGGAAAGGCTTACAGAGGAGGGAACGCGGTGGTGCGTTGCTTGCGGGTTCTTCTTTTCACGCTGGAGCTGTCACAATCGGTGGCGGCAGGGGTTCTGGAGCATGTGCGACTTCGCCGACTGCCCGTCGAAAAATGTCTGACAACGTCCCCGAGTGTGGCATGGGCAATGTCATGGCTGGTGCTGAGTCGGGTGATGATGATGGCAGTGGCATAGGGTGGCTCAAGAGGCGTCGTGCAGAGAAGGAGGCAAAAGCCCGTTTAGAGAAAGAGGCCACGGAGCTTCAGAACAAGACGCAAGAAGGGAGAAAGAGCGGTGAATCGATGGATGCGAGCATGTATGCATCCACCACGTCCACTGCCACCTCCTTGACTGTGTGCACCTCTGCCGCATCCACGGACCTGACGACACCATCTACGTCTCCCCTTCCCTCCAGATCTCCCAGCGTGACGGACTTGAAGTTGACACCGTCGCCTTTCTCGGAATCTCATGACCTTCAGGCTGCGCCACCTCGTATGGCGACTGACGAGCAATCCCAAAAATCTGACACCGCCCCGGCCCCCGCATCGAAGGATGAGCATGAGCATCACGTCCTTACAGCTGTCCGTCTATCTCCCAATGTCTCAAGTCCGTCCCACAAACATAGCCACTCGGTGACTCATGGCCGTACGCTATCCTTGTCTCACACACTCTCGCAAATCGGAAAAGAGGCCGATGATGAAGGAACTGAGCAGGTGCCGCCTCTGAGTCCGGTGGATACAGAGGAGACGACAACAAGCACGAATTCATCCGGTGAGGAGGAAGAGCCAAGCCAGGGTTCCAATGAGGAAGAGGAACAAGATGATGTGGACGAGGACGAAGATGAGGCTCAGGTCAGTCATCCGCACATTCAACAACCACGCATAAACACCTTGTTTTGCAGCATATCGGGAGAAAGACTGCCCTCGGAGCCGGCGTGGAGAAAATCAGCCGACATGTGGACGTCGAGGCGCGGTAAGCGTGCGAGGCGTCCGCACATGCGTGTAGGCGCGTGGTCAAAAGGTTGCTGGGGAGAGTGCGGAGCGGAGATTGCCAAGCCCCGCTCGTCTCTCTCTTCAACGCATCTTTTATGCGGAGTCCCGACATCCCGTCCTCTGTTTTGTTTTTGTTTTTCGGACGAAGCCAAACGAGGTTGTTGATGTATCATTCAACAACCACATCACACCCACGCTGCCTTATTTACGCCCCAAACGCCACAACACTAGGTGTTTTCCGTAGGGAAAATGCCGCATGTCGCGTCCGCGGTTCTATGACACCACGCATTCGCCTAGGCTGTGCTGGTGGTACAACACCTCATCTATTGTTCTCATTAAACAGGCACATCACGCAAATCGATTTCCATAACCATGCTCTACGCTCCCAGCACCTCATCTCCAACTGCTTTCGTTGTACATATTTGCACTCCCCACTTTTGGCCATTAACGCTCGTCATCCAGTTTGAAGCACTCAAGTCGTCTGTAACGTTTTTTTTTCTATCCCCCATTAGCATTACCGAACTCTCCACTCCCAACTTGCGCAGTTCTGGTTATTAATGAATCCTTAGGCGACATACGCCTGGTACGTCATCCCCAGCGACTGCAACCGCGTTGTGGACTCGCATTCATCGCAAATCTATATTAGGTCTTTTTTTCACGCCTTGTCCCCCATCCCACCTAGAAGTCTTTAAGTCCTGTGTCATTCATACTATTATACCCTAAAGCGCTGCGCCGAGTGCGCGTAGTATATACTGTATCTTTGCATTGCATGGTTGAGCCGGGATTTTTGTTGTTTGCCTTTTCAGTTTAGACTGGTTAGGTGGGAACAGACGGTGGAGCCTCGGAGGTGGTGGTGGTGATTCTGACCTTTTGGGGTGCGTTCTACTTGATGGACTTGGTCACGAAACTGATTACCGAATGATCATTTCACTAGTTCTTCGGCGCCCACTAGTCGGCGGTGGTGTTTTCCTCTTACTCCCATGATTGTTTATACCATAGGCTTCCAGTCACGTTTCAATTCTTTACGAACCCTTTTTGCTCACGCTAATCAGTCCTTGAATTCAGAAGCGTTGAACGTTTACTTGGTACTATTTCGATGATTTCATCTTGTTCGCCACTTGGCCAATATATGCCTCCGTCGGAATGAGAGGACTCTGATATCGATTGAGGCGGTGTTGCGGTGACAATGGGTCGGGACTGGTGAGGGATATTGGCCATACGTGCCCGCACCGACTACGGATCTCATTGTCGAGACTACAAATTGAAAGGGGAACCGTATACTCCATTTGATCACTGGTCCACTTTAGACGTGATGACGTCGCAAAAACCAGCATTGCCACGTGTACATGTCACATATCTGTAGCCAGATTTTTACTGTACTTTGTATGTACTTCACGGGCCCTAAAGGCACCGCGTCTTGATATACTCTCCATAAGGACTCAGACTTTCTCATGGCGTATAGCATTGAGGAGCTGCACTCGAGGCCTCTCCCAGCCAAAATGCAATCATCAAACCTTTGTTGTTCCCGACGCATTGAGAAAAGTGTACTAGTTAACACCCGAAATGGAGGTCCGACCTTTTTCGGCGACCTGTCCATCGTTCTACATCCCGTTCGATCTGGTCGGGGCTCGCCTGTCTTGATACATCAGGTTCCGTCAAGGTCGGAGGTACACGTCCTCAGCGTTGTCAGTCGAGATCGTCCGGGCCACACCAGTTATCAGTGACATGCTAGCGTACCGTACGAACGACTCCACCTTCAAGTGTCGCTGTCCTGTAGCGGATGCAGTGATCGCGGTGATGATAATCGGGCGCTGTGACAGATTGCCCCCGCGATCGATAGACCTTTTACCCCGAGTCTTGCGATCGAGCGTATCGCCCGTCAGACTCAGCAATCGGTGATAGACTTTGAGTTGCGACAACCGCGCCCGTCAACCAGCTCAGCACGGTACTGAGTCACATATCATATCGTCGGTCACGATATTTTATATCCCCCAGAAAAGGGGGGCAATCCAAACCATGGTCGCAGGGGTCCGCGGAAATTGACAGTAAATAAATCAATTCGCGCGCTGCGCAAGGAAGGAAAAAAAAAAAAACGCGTGTGCGCTGAGAGTATTCCAAACCCCCAGTGTACATACTCCATGCTGCACGTCCTTCCTGACCGTGAGGCTCCACGCACAGCACCAAAGAAAGAAAGGAAGGGAGAAATGAGCATTCCCGGGCTTCTTCCTTTCCCGATATTGTTAATGCATGGCCACTCGAGGGTAGGCGTGGCTATCGAGAAGCCGCAGTCGTTCACAAGGACGTCAAACGAAATCACCCACGGCAGGCCGTCCATTGATAATGCCAAGCGTTTCACGTGTAGATTGAGTGACTTTACACCGTTTACGATGCAATTATCAGAAAAAGTATTGTCTCGCTGAAACGTATTCCAGGCACAAGGAAGGCACAGAGGAAATGAAACTTGGAATGGGCCTCGAACAATCAGCTCAGGAATGGCGATATCAATGTGAGAACATGATACGGTTCAGGTGCTTCCTCGGACGAAAGGCGGCTTTCAAAGGTTCCATTACGCATAGCGATTGACAGGTTGAGATGACAAACGCGGCAGTCTGACGAGTGTAAACGTGCGATAACGTAGGTCAGAGGGCTGTCCGATAAGACGACGAGAACGTTCTGATGCTGATAAGATTCTAGGCAATTTCATATTTCGCGCAGGAACAAAACCATAAATGTAGTAATAGTAATAGGAGAGCGTAACAAGCGGTTTACGTCCGGAGAAAACCTTACTGGAGGGGAGAACCCTGAACAATGGAAGCCGCCACGAGATGGGGGAAATCGCGGAGATGAATCGGTTAGTAGGACAGGAATAAATAGTCTTTGTGATAAGGACCACTGACGAGGGTGAAGGATCCAGGTCACCGTGTGCATGCCATTCCGAGTTCCAGAGGTAGATATACAAGTCCAGCTGTGATGAAACTTGTGCACCCATGTGTTCAGTAATGCCAAGAGGGAAGCGGGTAGTCCCATGATGCAGTTTGTAATGCTAAAGTGGTGAATCCCGCTCTTGAAATGACGGAATCGGCACTCGACTTGTCTTGTTCCGACCATCCATGCCCGTGGGTAAAGGACCTACGTCACCCTCGTTATTCTCGCCTGTTTAGAAAAATGTGAGTTGGAAGGACGGCAGTGGGCGAGCGCCATCCACAGCAGTCCAAATGACGTGAACGCGTACTTGTACAGGGCAAGATACGATGGGTGGAGATCGATCGGATCAGATGGGCTAGAACTCGAATCTAGGTCGTATTAGGAACGCACGGAATTCTGACAGTCAATTCTTTGCTGCCTGAACACGGCTGTTTGTAAGCGATGGGCCAGGGATGAATTGGTGGTCGCATGTCCCCTTCCCAGAAGAGTACACAGGGTTGCGGGCTGGCGAACATTCAGGTGAAGACGTTGATGCGGCCATCGATGAATGATAAGCAACGCAGTTACGGTTAGCTGAATAAGCGGCTTTTCATAACGGATAAGGCCTGCATGCGATGAGCCTAACGCGGCAGGTTTGGTCTTGGCTAGCGAGAAAACGATCGGATGGGCGCGAGGTAGCACGATGGTGCTTGATAGAGAGCGACCAAGCAAGAACGGAGAGGAAAGGTGCAGAACTTGGAGCACTTCTGTTGAGCGACCTCGGCTCCCAGCATCCCCCCCCCCTCTTGCGGTGAAAACCTGCAAGAAGAGGACTGCCGCGAAGGGGTAAGAGCTCATGAGAGTCAGGGATGAAGATATTGCTCCGCGGTTATTCACCCCATCTCCGACTGTCAGGGCCATTCATCATTCGAGGGTATTCCCTGATCCTCACGCCGAAATGCTAGAAGCACGCTTCCGCTTCCTTGTGAGTCACACGGCAACCTTGCGTGACGGCATAAAGGAGGTCGTCTTGCCAGCATGACACCCACCGCTTATCGTTACCTCGAGGGTGGTCAATTACATTCAATTATTTCATGTACGTACCACGATCAATCAATTACTCGAGGATTCCCTGACTGAAGATGAAGCCTTGGAGTAATCAGCACACCTAATTGATGTTCGAAGTGGGTGGCATGCTGACCGAGTACCTCGGGAAAGAGAGCTTCAGAATCGTTTCAGCGCGAGCCCCCCGAGGAAACCGACAATACATGTTTGAGGGGTGGTATCAGCGCCAATTCGGAAAGGGCAAGGAAACCCCTCGATGAGATGTTTTCAATTGAGTCTTTCCCTCACGGATAAGCCGTTGTAGGCGGTGAAAGGTACTTCTCCGGTGGAATCGATAGGGATACTTACCTGAACAAAACAGTAGATGAAGCGGGAGGGCACGCCGGATCGCAGTTCGTAGTGGAAACTATGACTGAGTATACTTTGAGGCGACAACACGGAATAAGTATCGCCGAGTTTCAAACTTGGTGACATTGTATACATGACAAGTCATGAAGTTTCCATACCGTCCTGTTCCAGCTCCTGGAGCACAATCTGTTCTGGTCCACCTCCTTCTTGCTGTACGCCTTTCTTTCTACCATTGGCTTGTCTTTCGACTGCCTTGGCAGTGCGCGATGCCAGATCACGAACAGAGTTATCCGCGGTAGTGGATGTTTCGCCCTGGCCAATGCGGATGATAATGTTCATTGTCGATTTGACTCTCGTCCTGAATTCCTCTTGGGGGCCATCTTCAGCCTCACTCCCACTCTCAGACAACACCTCGTCGTGTACCTCAAGTGAGCCCGTAAACACATCCACGTGCACTTCATCCTCTGCCCACGGTAAGATCGGGGGAAGAGACACGGCCAAGAGGGCAAGATGCGGGATGGCGGCGCCCATTGCGCTCAATCTGAGTTCTTTGAAACCATCGTCGACAAGAAGGGCTTTGCAGCGGCGGAGGTATGCGGCTAATTTGGTTTTTCGGGTGATGCAGATGTTGTTCTTGCCCTCGTGGTGGGCGGAGCGTGGACCTGTGGCAGAGGATGCCAACGCAACGGTGGGGAAAGGACGTGGGGGGGCAAGCTTTCGGATGTGTGGGCGCCGATTTGGATTTGGCTGCGCGTCAGGTTTCTGCGATGACGGTCCTGGCTGATCTCCAGACACGTCGGGAGCTGGCGACGTCGCTTGTAAAGTCTCTTTTTCTTTCGTGTTTCTTGTAGCACCTGTATCGCTCTTTGCTTTCTTTTCGCGACCACTCTCGGTCTCGGTCTCGTTCTTCCGCTTGTTGCCCATTGAAGAGCCCCTTGAAAAGACATTGTGATTTATATTTGAACACGTGATTAAACTATGACCCACCCTCAAGTGGGCGGCGAGGCGGAACTCGGATGGGCAAAATCATACAGGCGGAGTCAAGATCAGTATACAAGCCATCTTTTCTCAGTTCCTGTCTCTTCTTCGTTTCCCTCTGCCCTCCAGCCACAAGGGTTCGAAGAAAACACAAAAAATCGCCAAAAAAGGGCAATTGGTCCGAGTAGCACAGGCCCAGCATGAGTCAAGACGTTGCAGAACAGAACATTCAGATGTGGAAAGTCAAGAAACTTATCAAGAGCTTGGACTCGGCGAGAGGGTATGTGCCATCGAATGCCTATTCATCGCACCGCTGATCGTACGCGCCGGTTTTTCTAGAGCTGGGACATCCATGATCAGTTTGATCATCCCCCCAAAGGTACGTTGATCGTTCTTCTTGTTTTTGCATACCTCATCCGACCCAATTTCCGCTATCATAATACAGGATCAGATATCCCGCGCATCCGCTATGCTCACACAAGAGTATGGTACAGCCTCCAACATAAAGTCTCGTGTGAACAGGCTCTCCGTGCTCGCTGCTATCACCAGTACTCAGCAGCGTCTCAAGCTTTACAACCGTGTGCCACCGAATGGTTTGGTTCTCTTTGTAGGCACGGTTCTTACCGATGAAGGCAAGGAGAAAAAGGTTTCCTTTGACTTTGAACCTCATAAACCAATCAATACGTATGTCCCTTTCCATATCCGTCCATATCTCGTGACCCTACATGCGCATTAACTTTCTCATCAATGTCTTTCTCTCACATTCAGGTCTCTTTATCTCTGTGATAATAAATTCCACACTGAAGCTCTGTCGGAGCTTCTTGAATCCGATTCCCGTTTCGGATTCATCGTGATGGATGGAAATGGAACCCTCTTCGGCACTCTTGCCGGTAACACGCGCGAGGTCACCCACAAGTTTACTGTCGATCTCCCGAAGAAGCACGGCCGTGGTGGTCAGTCTGCCCTTCGTTTCTCCCGTCTTCGAGACGAGAAGCGGCACAACTACGTTCGCAAGGTTGCTGAACTCGCGGTTCAGCACTTCATTACCAACGACAAGGTCAATGTCAGCGGCCTTGTGCTGGCTGGCAGTGCAGATTTCAAGACAGAGCTCAGCCAGAGTGACATGTTCGACCCACGTTTGGCATCCAAGGTGATCAAGGTCGTCGATGTCAGCTATGGCGGCGAGAATGGTTTCAACCAAGTGAATAATTCCAACGGAGATTATTCATCGGAGATACTGACACGATATTAAGGCTATTGAGCTTGCCGCCGAGTCGCTCTCGAACGTCAAATTTGTGCAGGAGAAGAAGCTCATCCAGAGATACTTTGATGAAATCAGTCAGGATACGAGCAAGTACTGCTTTGGTATCGATGATACGCTCCGTGCTCTCGAACTTGGTGCCGTTGAAACACTGATTGTCTGGGAGAACCTTGATGTCACCCGATACGTCCTGAGAAATGCTGCTGGAGGTAAGACGTGTCATCGTCTAATAGACATCATAATTATCATTAACTCTACCCTAGCGGAGATCATCGTCCATGGCTACGGCCAAGAAAAGGATCGCGAGAAATTCGTTGACAAGTCTACCGGTTTGGAGATGGAGCAAGCTGCTGAGCCACAGTCTCTGCTCGAATGGTTCACCGAGAAATATAAAGATTTCGGTACTAACCTCGAGTTCGTGACCAACCGCTCTCAGGAGGGCGCCCAGTTTGTCAAGGGCTTTGGTGGTATTGGAGGCTTGTTGAGATACAAGGTCGACATGACCAACCTCGCGAGCGTGGATGACGAAGAGGACGAGTTCTATAGCGACAGCGAGGACATTTGACGGTTTGGTTGGCTCTTCGGAGCCCCGTCGACTAAGGGTACGCTCGGCGGGGCGAAGGGGTGGATGTGGAGACGGAGTGGTATGGTGGTGTTCTTGTTGTGCCTTGCAACAATTGTCGATCGTGATGGTCAGGGTGGACGGGGTGTGCGTTCAGCGCCCGGACAAGGTTGGGTGCAAATGCACATGGTCACTATTTGTTTCTAGATCCGATGGACATGCGCTCATTGTTATGTGGAGGTCAGTTTCATGAGTATGGATGTGTTGCATTCGCTGACTGAATATTTCAGATGGATAAGGGATCCTACACTGGATAGAAGACAACGTATACTAAGTTGGTTTGTCGCTGAGTAGCCCACGGTCTTGTAGTTTTACCATGCTGTTCTTTTGATCAATTCATGCTATCCTCGTTCAGTTCTTTCTCGCGGTAACAAGGTGGAGCGTTACATCGTTACATGGTATGTGACGTCACGTTAACCGTATGACGGTTCCATTGGCCACACGGGTGTGGACACGGTCAATTTGACACCTCCAAACACTCATATCAACCACAAATCTCGCCAGCCCATATTCAACATCCCCCGCAGCCCATACACACACTTGTCCTCTCCAGTCTAACACACCTGCTTCACCAACATGGCCGGTGTGTACAGATGGGCCCCTATTCAATTCCTATCACTTACGCAACGTATTTCAGGTAGGAAGCGAGCTGCAGCCGAGGACACTACCACCGAAAAGCGCGAAACTCGCGGCTCAAAGGCAGCCAGGACAGAAGGCGCTAAACCTACTGGCAGAGCCGCCAAGGGCACAGCGCGTCTCAAGGCGCGTCTTTCCATTTCTCATGCAACTTCTCCGCATCTAACCGATGTATGATTGACAGACCTCCATGGCCCAATCTATGTTCAAGTCCCGTGCCGTGCCTCTCCACGTGAGCATCACCACGACCGCCCCCGCGCCCGAGGGCCAGGAACCTACTACGGTAGATCCCGGATTCTTGGCAAGCACGGCCCTCATCCCGAGCACCTTTTCAACGGGAAGTTTTGGGTGGAAAGGGCATAAACGCTTGGTGGTGGAGTTGCCCAACGCCGAAGGGGAGGGGGAGAAGGTCCATGTTACGATGACGTATGTGTTGCACTTGCCTTGTGTCACTGTGGTTCGGATATTAATGAGCTGGTTGCAGAATCAATGCCACTGTTATTGGCAGCAAGGATGTAAAAGAGTTGGAAGAACATGAAGACGAAAAAGAAAGGACGGGAGAGCATGCTGCTGAAGAGACGTCTGGCGAACCAGTTGAACCCAAACATGGGGAATCAGCGGGGGTTGAGGCAAAAGGAAGCGAGGATAACCCGCCAGCTGGTGAAGAACAGGCTGAAAAAAGTGAATCGTAATTATTCTCATCTGTAATTTTTGCTTGGTTTGTATGTGATAGCACTCTAGTCGGTAAGATGGCCCAGTTTTCGCAATCGCACTGCGACTTGATCCAGTCTTTCGAATGTGAAACTTTTCGCCGTGTGACTTCTTGTAGAAGTTTACGTTACATTTGAACGCTGGTTACGATACCCACCAGTTGGAGGAGCTTGTAGCGACTCAGCTGTTGGTTTACGCAGTGGAGCAAGAGATATTGGTGAGTCAAAGTATGCCATTCGTCACGAAATAACTTATTTTCCAGGAGCATGTCTCTTGATATCAAACAGCTTTCTCCCTTGGAAAAGGGCGAGCTACATTTCACTGCAGCTCCGAGTGCCCAGCGTCGTCATGGTTCAGCACCAGCCAGTCGCTCTTTAGTCACAGCGATAAAATATTCTATCCCAGCCATCTACCTCGTATACTTGCTGTCTCGCAACTTTGCGTTCACCGTTTCGCGTGCACCGAGTTTAGGCGTGAGGCATCCTTTGACTTCACCATTGAGCGCATATCACGATGATCCCGCTTCCGAATTCAAGGACGACGTCTTTCCCCTGCGTCTACAGGACAATTGGGATATCTCTACCGACTTCCCTTACCCGCGCACCCTCGCGTACGACGTCGAGGAGGGTACCTGGCTTCGCCTCGATGTCCACCCAACATCTGGTGATATTGTATTTGATATGGCCGGCGACATCTACTGTCTTCCGGCGTATTCTTATTCCGAGGCAAACTTGACGAGCGGGATAACAACCATGGCCATCCCGGTGCTCACAGGGGTACCACACGACGCCGAGCCCAGCTTCTCTCCCCATGGCGATCGTCTAGCCTTCAGAAGTGATGCGGGGCTCGGGGTTGACAATATCTGGGTTATGCCATGGGCTGCTGGTGGCTGCGCCGAAATGAACGTTCGATCACCCTCCGCGATGACCGCCGAGGCAATCGCCCAAAGGGACTATGATGCCACTTTACTTGCACAAGGCGTTAGAGAGACGGAAGAACGGAGATTAAGGCGACTCTCGCAAGAGGGCAGATTGGCGGGTTTGTGCTCGGATAATTATAATGTGAACGGATCTGACCGGGACCTCCCTTGCGACGTACAGCTGTCCGCGTCACCAATGAAACCTATAATTGGGTCTCCGACGCACGTTGGCACCCTTCGGGCACCAAAATCATTGCTACGAAATGGTACTTCACTCAGCGCTCCTTGGGTGCGGGCGAAGGATGGGAATATGAAGTTCCAACCCTCCATGATCCTAAGCAGCACCGAGTGGCTGTAAACTCGGGCAGGCGTCTCATTTCCAGAGTGTTGCCATTAGGGTGGACCAAGGCTGATTACGTCGAGCAACAGATCGGTCATGAACAGTTCTCCTGGTTGGGCAATGATACACTTGTATATTCAGGAAACGTCCAAGATGTCGAGGGTGCTTTCGAATACTCCAAAGGTATGCTATATGGCCACGGTTCTTGTTAATCTTCATTAACATTCGCTGTGGCAGACGTTCACCAGGGTATTTATTCAATCTTCGCGCGTAACTTGACATTCGGGGAAGAAGAAGTTCTCGTTGACACGTTCCCCGGAGGCGCTAGCAGGCCTACATTGTCTCGTGATGGGCGTACCCTCGCTTTCGTCCGTCGCGTTCGCGACAAAGAAGCACTTGTGCTCAAGTATGTCTTGTGTACGCGCAGGCTTTAAACCCCGTCTCATTCATGCCACAGGGACTTACAAACGGGCACGCTCCGCAATATTTGGCACGGGCTGACCTACGATCTTTCTACTATTTATGCCCCAATGGGCACTTATCCCTCTTTTGCATTTGATCCCTCCGACGAAGCTATTCTTATCTGGGCTGCCGGTCAGATTTACCGCATTCCACTTGCCTTGAACGCACTTGGGGAACGGGTGTTGGGTGGCATACCTCAACCTGTCGGTTTTCGCGCCCATATCGAGATCAAACTTGCAGAGACTCTGAGGGCAACTACAGACGTCAGGGAGCTGGAGAACGGTGAACAACGCCTTCACGCGTTTACCCAGCTCGCCCTCGATGAGACTGGGACGCATGCGGTGTTCCAAGCTGCTGGTGTCACATACGTTCAGGTACTGGGATCGACATCCGTAGCTCAACGCGTACCTGTTGCGCATGCAGGAGCAGCATATTACTCACCCTCTTTCGTTGGTGGGAACAACGACTTGATCATTCACGGAAGATGGTCTGATACATATTTCTCCTCCTTCGAGATTGCCGATCTGGGTACTGGCAACATATACGAGCTGACTGGTCTTCCGATGGGGCGATACTTTAGTCCCGTGATTTCGGGTGGAGAGGGAGCGGTTCGCACACTTGCTTTCGTCAAGACGAGTGGTGATTCCCTTACTGGCGATGTCGTCGCTACCGCTCAACCTGGTCTCTGGATTGGTGAGGTCACTCTACCAACGGAAGCTACATCATCCTTTTCGATCCCCGTGACGAACATCCGGAAAATCCGCACTACCATCAGTTCCTCCGACGATGCGTTGAAACTTAACTTTATCTCCTCTGGTAAACTTCTCGTCCACCAATCTAGTCGAGTCTTCGCCGTGGATCTCTCTCGCGATGCTGACGAATGGGGACGCTATGCAGAAGAGACCCTTGCAAACGGTCACTCGACGGATGAATTGGTGTTTTCAAATACTACCCGTGGTGCAGCCTTCGTGAACTTCCAGCAAGTCTACTATGCCCCCGCAGTGACCTCTTCGACGGACCTGTGGAGTAAGCCCGGTAAGGCACCAGCGGGATTAGCAAGGCTTAGCTTGGATGGTGGGCACGATCTGGTTGTGAGCGGTGATGGAAACGTCGTTGGGTGGTTCCTCGGTAAGGCTTATGGTTCGATCCTTTTGCAGTAATTCTGACTTTATTACGACTAGGACCCTTCCTGCATACTTTGCCCATTTCTCGAATCGCACAATGCTCACAGGCTGTTGAAACGGACACCCAGACGTTTGGAGTTGGCTGTGTGACTCGTTTGCTGGACGTCACCGAGGTGGACGTGGGATACGAATCGGAGGTTACGAGACTCCGTCGTGAAGCTCGCGCATTTTCCGATGCGGATATTGTCGCATTTGTGAACGCTACAATCCTTACCATGGAGCATGGTAACGTTCACCGGGACTTGATCAGCGGCGGAACGGTTATCCTCCGAGATGGCCTCATTGACACAGTGGGCAAAGACGGTGATGTATCTGTTCCAGCTGGGGCTTTGATCATCCAGACTGATGGTGGTGAGTTACGTGTGGACACAACCCGATGATGATGACTCTTACACGTCAAATTTACTAGGATACATCATCCCGGGATTCATTGATGCACATGCCCACTGGGAAGGGACGAGCGTCAAATACCCCGCCACTTCTTGGGAGATGGAAACGTTCCTTGCATACGGGATCACCACGATGCACAAGTACGTTTGATTAGTTGAAGATGCTCGCAGTGTTCCCCTAAATCCTCCTTTCAGCCCAAGCCTGCATAACTCACTTGGCTTCGTTGAACGTGCTCGGGTTGAGAGTGGTTTTATGATCGGCCCTAGGATCTTCCACACAGGTCAAATTATCTATGGCGCATCCGATTACTCTTTCCATCTCGATATTGCAACCACCCAAGAAGCAAAAGAGGCCCTCACCCGCATCAAAGCCGAGGGTGGACCAGCGAGCTGGTCTTATAAGAACTACAACCTGCCGGCAAGGGCATCTAGGCAGCGCTTATTGCTGCAAGCGAGGAAGATGAACATGGCTTGTGTGCCCGAGGGTGTGAGTAGCTATGCTACGAATTTAAATGATGCGACTTATACATCGACATATTTAGGGTATGAATTTTGATTGGGACCAAACATACATTATAGATGGCAAGTGGATTCTCGAGTTACAAGGCGTGATTCTGACGTACTGCAACCAGGAATGACGACGGTCGAGCATAACATTCCTGTGTCGGTACTCTACGACGATCTCCTCACCCTCTATTCGCTGAGTGGAACCGGATCGACACCGACGCATACCGTCGACTATGGGGGATCGTGGGGGGAACAGCTACTCTGGGCGACCGTAGATATCCCCAATGATACAAAGTATGTACTACCGCAACATCGTCACATGGACACATCTGAATACAATACGTTATGCAGACTCAGACGCTTTGGGAGGCACGACATCCTAGAGGGTTTGTCCGAGTCCACGAGCCGGCCCGCAAACTGTAGGTTGTCTTTAAATGCTTGTTAACACCAGAACTAACTTCATGCCCATGTTAGCAATTGCACTTTTCAATGTCTCTTCATCGGTCGCCAAGATGGTTCATCGTGGACTGTCTGCTCATATTGGAGCGCACGGCGAGCCCCCGCTGGGTCTGATGTATCATCAAGAAATGGTGTTCGCCAAAGCAGGAGGTCTGAGCAATTACGAGGTCGGTTTTACTTTTGTTCTCACGCCACCATGCTTATTGTTATTTAGGTCATTCGTGCCGCAACTTCAGACGCAGCGACGACGTTTGGTCTTAAAGAGTCCCTCGGCACAGTGACCGTAGGCAAACTTGCTGACCTTGTTATTTTCCCTGGAGGCTTTGATCTGATTGGTGCTGACATCCACCAGACAAAGGAGATCAGGTTTGTCGTGCGGGGCGGAAGGATATGGGAGGCCAAGGCCATGACGGAAGTCTGGCCGGTAAAGGGAAGGCAACAGACCCTGCCTCCCTTCAATGCTGAGTAGTCTACTTAGGATTGTTTCCGCTTTAGTAGAAATTCATCAAGTGCGAAAGGGGATCAATATCCGAGTCCATTGCGATTAAGCTCTACATATCGAACTCGAATTCTGAATCTGAATCATCTTTTCTTGCTGGTCCACGGATGTTCTTTGGAGCTTGTGCATTCGTTCTGGTCGCCGCGGACCGCATACGAGAAGATGGGTCGTCGTCCTCTTCTTCATCGGAACTATCACTCCGATCCTGACTGCTACTTTCTCCGCTTTGGAAAGGACGTTCAGGGGGGTCAATGACCCCACACAACATCAGGATTGCCTCGAGTTCTTCTCAAATGAGTGAATAGTGGCAGAGGCACTGAAAAAGCTGGCGTACCTTCAAGACGCCTTTCGCGGTCAGCACCCCAAGCTACGATCTGATTTCTGATTTCCCCATTCCGATAAATGATAAGCATCGGTATGCGACCATCAGGCAGATCTGCTATGCATTTGTTGCCGACGATAGACACAAACTTGGTTCGGGGATATCGGGCAGCTAAATCCCGGACATGATTAGATGTACGGTCACTTCGCGGAATACTATGACACAGTTGAGATTGGCCTAGTATGCGACATTGCGCTTGGAGGTGGTTGCTCACCCATCTTTGTAAAGAAAACATATCACTCCCGTGCCCTTCTCGTCTTCATCGTCCTCCTCGCTAATCCTGCTCGCCTCCGTGACTTCCCTCGTGTAATCGTCTCTGCCGATCGGATACATCCTCCCAAAGCGCGCACGCTTCACTGCCTTCCGTTCCTCGGCCAGCCGCTGGCGGCGGAATGCGTCCACAGATCGCTGCAGGTCATCATCTACGACGTCCTCCCCTAGTTCACGTAGCTCGTCCGCGGTGAGGTCCTCAAGGGCTTCGTGGAATGTCGGCTCCGCGGGGGGAGACGGGATCCGCGGGGACGTTTCTCGGGGTGGAAGGATGCCATGCTTGCGCAGGGCGTCGTTGCTAGGAGAGTTGTGTGTGTATGAGGGACGACAACGAAAGGTGTCTAGTACTCACAATTCCGTGTCTTCGTTTGGGTTGACTGCCATGTGTATGGAGATGAATTAGATGATGCTGCGCGCCCACAGTACATCAGTGGCGAATGGAATGGCTGTATTAGGAAGGCTGTATTCAGGCTCTTGCCAACCGCGACTCGCGCGGACTTGAATGACTTCTGTTGGAAAATTCCCCTGCTCCGCCAGCTTAGAGATGTACTGATTTCAAGTACATCTCCGTCCGATCTCACAGCACTGGGAGACTTCGATACATCATTTACTTGATGACAGTGACGACCGTCGGCGCGGCAACGACGACCCAGGGTCACACTGTCACTGTCAATGAAACCATTCTCCCGCGCAAGTACCAGGAGGAAATATTTCGGCGGGCGCAGGAGTGCAACATTATCGCTGCCCTCGACACGGGGAGTGGAAAAACCCTAATCAGCATCCTTCTCATCAAATGGGTCGTTTTACAGCCGAGCGCTATCGGCAAAGTCGTCGTATTTCTTGTCCCAAAGGTTGCACTCGTGGAACAACAGGCAGAATTTATTGCTTCTCAGACCCCTTTGAGGGTGCGGAAGTTTCATGGAAGCCTGGATTTGGAGCTCTCAGATAGGGCAAATTGGAAGAGTTCGTTCGAGAAAGCCGACGTCGTCGTGATGACGGGTGAGGTCGCATCAGTTACTGGATATCAATGGTATTATTTCTCAACGATGCCCATAGCTCAGATATTCCTCAATATCCTCACACATTCACATTGGAGCATTGATAGAGTACGCATCCTTCTCATTTCTTATCGACGTTCTGCTAACCAATCCGTCTAGGTTTCGTTGATCATTTTCGATGAGTGTCACCACACGCGCAAGAACCATGCCTACAATGGCATAATGCGCGAATACTTTCAAGTTCATCCCACTGAGCGCCCAAAGGTATTTGGCATGACGGCATCGCCTATCTGGAACCCCAAGGACGCGGAAGGCTCTTTGTTGACTTTAGAAAAGAACCTCGATGCCACTGTCATCGCCGTACGTGAGCATGTGTCCGAGCTGCTTGAAAACTCGCCGCGGCCTGTAGAAGTGCGCATTTTTCCTGCTTCCCACCCACCATTGGAACGGATGCTTATATACTCGCTACAGATGATTAAGGAATACTTCCCTCCCCCTGATAACTATCTCTATCTAAACCCGAGTCTTTGGGATACACTGTCACTCTTCCAATCCGACAACATTGACATATCATGGGACAAATTACACATGAAATACCATGTCACCCGGAACAGCCTTGGTCCCTACTCCGCAGACCTCTTTATATATCACGAAGTTCGTACACGAGTCAATCAACTTCTTCTAGATTTCGATACACCGGATGTTCGCATTGTTAATCCCTTCGACGTTGGAGAAGACGGTATGGATATCGATGATCATCCCACGTATCCAAGCGCACCATCGATCCCTATTTCCCTTGAGCAAATTGATTCCATCCTTTCTGATTTCAAGCCGTTTTTTGAAGACCCTTCTACCTCCCCACCTGCCGTGCCAATCCCTGTCCCACTTGCCTGGTGTACTCCCAAGGTAAAGGCTCTCACTGAGGTCCTCCTCGCATACCACACCCCAACATTCCACGGTATTGTCTTTGTAGAGCAACGTCAGGTTGCTGCTTGCCTTGCCAAAGTACTCTCCAAGATCCCTGAACTGAGGGGCCGCATTCGGTGTGCAGAACTTGTCGGGCATGGTGGTGGGCATGGGACACGGAACAAAGGAGGCCCCAGCGCGAGTGCAGCGTCAGGGATGAACGTGAAGGGCATGGGATTGGCAAGGCAGCAAGATACAGTGAGACTGTTCCGGAAGTCGTATAGGGAGGGTGGTCTGAATCTGCGTATGTTCCTTCTCCGTACTTTCATACTGCATCATTGATTCCCTCGGTCCAGTGGTCGCCACGTCTGTTGCTGAAGAAGGTTTAGATTTTCCGGTATGTCACCATGTATATTCTGCATTTCGGCGAGACATTAATACTGGCGTGGGTAGGCCTGTGACCTTGTTATACGCTTTGATCCGCTCCATCACATGGTTGGATACGTCCAATCTAGAGGACGGGCCCGAACCAAAACTTCTACCTTCGTTATTATGGCACAAGTCGGCCACACGTCGCATCTCGACCGTTACAAGACTTTCCAAGAAATCGAGCCCGAACTCAAGAAAGTCTACCAAACTCGGGAAAATCCCACTCGGCCTGCTTCACCAGAATCATCATCAGACTCCGAAGAGGGCGAGTTGGAAGAAGACGATCCCGAAGATCTCGCGGCGCGTGAGCGATACATCGTTCCATCTACTGGGGCGGTGCTCACCTATGGCTCTGCCATCGGGCTGATCAACTATCTGTGTTCCCTAATTCCACATGACGCCTACACTCCTCCCCCGATGCCGAAGTATAACGGCGACTACACCTCTGTTTTAGAACTCCCATCAAGCCTCCCTCTCCCGGTCGATCACCTCATATATCGAGGGCCTACGCGGAACTCGAAGCGCGAAGCAAAACGAGCAGTTGCGTTCATGGCTGTCAAAGCTCTCCACAAACTCGACGTATTCGACGACTACCTCCTTCCCTCGACGGGCTCCAAGGGAAAGAGTGATCATGATGCCGATGGTCGCAAGCTTCTTGATGTCTCTGAAATCCCGGATATCATGGACGTTTTTGTACAAGACCCGTGGACATTGGGTCCAAGACTGCGAATGCATGTCATCTCAATCGATGGAGAAGACTCTGCCGGGCTCGTTACTGGCACTCAGTTGCCGGCACTTGAACTCTCCAGCGAAGGTTGCATCGTAACCATGCGCTGTACGGATGAACTTATATTTCACCCCGAGGAGGAGTTGGAAACCCTCCGCATGCTTGAAGAATACACCAAGATGGGTATCTGGTTCTGTATCTCCGGACGTCCAATCTCGCTGCCTATCACATGTTTCCTCGTTCCCCTCACGGAGCACAATTGCATCGATTTCGAGGCGGTGAAACGTGTCGTTAACGAGCCATATGGCACGTACAACTGGAAAGGAATTACCGAGAAGGACTTCGGTACAAGAATGGTTATGAACTGTAATCTCTATGGCCGCGCTCAGATTCTTCACAACATAAGATACGATCTCACCGCGTTATCCGTACCTCCTCCAGGCTCGCGCGAGGCTTCGTGTGCGACGTACCGGGAATATTTCGTGCAAAGGTGGACTAGGAAGAGCCGCGAGGCTTTCGTTCCGACTGATTGTCCGCTTATTGAGATCCACAGTCTTCCTCGCGTTCCCTCCGGTCTTTATCGTCCGGCATCTAAACACCAAAGTGTTGACATATACAAACGCCACACTGCACCCGTCGGGTCAATTGTCCCGCAAGGTGCATGCAGGGTTGTCCACATTTCCCGGCCTGTCTACCGCGCTTTCGTATTCCTTCCTCGAATCTGTAGACGCGCAACGGATCTTTATCGGGCGAGAGAAGAGCGTCTACAACTTGGATTACCTCCGATCGATGATGACCTTCTTATCGAGGGATCTACTCTCCCCACCACAAATGCAACATGGAACAACCAACGTTTGGAGACATTAGGAGACTCCGTGCTCAAGCTCACGTGTACAGTCCACATAATGAACAAGTTCCCCCATCGACATGAAGGACAGCTTTCTCAACTCCGCCAGAGCAGTATTTCGAATCGCACTTTGTTGGCGCGTGCCAAAGAGATTGGCCTCGAGCGGTTTCTCACTTCCGAGGCTCAAAGCCTACATGCATGGAGGTATACAATACCTGCGGGGTCGGATGTGGTAGATTGTCTAATGCAAGCAAAGCACCTGGTGCGCAGAGAATATCCCCGTCGAAGCTTGCAGGATTGCATGGAGGCGACTCTTGGAGCGGCATTCCTGACTGGGGGGATTAATATGGCATTGCTGGCTGGTGATGCATTGGGGTTATCGATGGGGGGTGCCCTCCCATGGTCAGTCCGCTACTCTCGACCCCCAGAGCCGACCCTCATACCACCAGTATTTGCGGATCTGCAAGCTTTAATGGGGTACGAATTCCATCGTGGCGAGTTACTCGTCGAGGCGATCACACATCCATCGTTCACTACGTCGGCAGGATCGTCGTATCAGCGTCTAGAGTTTCTCGGTGATGGTAAGGTTGACCTCGCCGGAGCCCTGTCTTGATGCTCACTTGGAATTCAGCTGTGATTGACCTAGTCGTAATGCGCCATCTTTTCCACAGGTTTCCAGATGCCACATCTGGTCAACTCTCTGCCGCTCGCTCCCGTGCCGTCTGTGGACCTACCCTCGCATCCATTGCTGTCAACCGTCTTGGGCTACACAAACATCTGCTCATCAACAACGTCGAGCTTAGCACTGCAATTAGTCGACACGTGCCCCTCCTCGAGACCCTCTCGCCCGAAGATGCAATCCTTAAGGGATGGAAATACGATCCTCCAAAGGCACTGAGTGATGTGCTGGAGAGCCTTGTCGGCGGGGTACTCGTGGACAGTGCATACAACTTCGAGAAGACTGCTTCAGTTGTCGAAGTAGTGATGAGTGATGTATTGGAGGTACTGACCACCACCCTTCCGAGAGATCCGGTGTCGGAATTGATGGTTTGGGCTGCAACAGAGGGTTGCAAGAGAATTGCATTCCAGCAAGTGCCTCGTAGTCATTCTTTAATAAGAGCTGATAATTATCTTCTCCTTCCTTGCAGAAAAAGTCAGAGTAATGCAGAACTTCGACGAAACGATAGCGTTTCAGTCATTGTTCACGAACTTGTCATCGCGGGTCCTATTACAGCAAGCAATCTTTCATTATCAAAAGGTCTTGCCGCTGAACGGGCACGTGCTATCTTGGGTGATCCAAACCACGAGATGAACCTTGTCCGATTGTGTGATTGTCGGAGGGCAGCCGAGGAGCGGATGGACATATGCTCCGAATCTCCTGGTGACCAGACAAGCCAAAAGGTTACGGACGAAACTGAGGAAGGTTTCGCATCTATCGCAAAGCAGAAGTTGGAGGAAGACTTTATTCCCCCCATCGATGCCGTAGAGGAAGCGGAGGACGAGCCCGACGATGATATTATTTCGACCAAAGTTTAAGACGGGTACCATCCACTTTAGAGGTGGGCTAACCAGGACTCTGGGATGAACTGCTGGCGATCCTCCGCTACATTGCGAATGATTGTTAGCGGTTCACCACGTTTCTTGCACCCCTTCCTTTCCATTCTTACTGTGTATTCCCCATTCAGATCATGCTACATGCACCTCAAGATTTCACCCAGTCCAAACAATGAACTTTACCCCTACGTAGATATAACGTATCGACCTAACCTGCAAAACTTGTCTACCCTTGTTTACTCATCCTCTCAGACTGAGAGTGGCGTGAGCGACTTGTCCGATTGCCAAACAAAGTCAAACAGCTTCACTGCGCGGTAGCTCACAACAGTACATTGACTCGGAAGTCGCTCTCATTCTTTAGAACTTTGTACACACCTCCCAGCTCGATACAGGACTATGGGAGACGAGTACCCTTCGTTGTTCCGTATGGTTCAGATATTGAATCTCTTTTCTGATACTAATAAAACAATCTAGGCTCGGAACAGATGAGCTTGGTACAGCTCTATATACCAACCGAAGTAGCTCACGATACAGTTGCTGAGCTTGGAGAGCATGGGAACGTCCAATTCAAGGATGTTCGTGTCATAATGATACTCCTTTGATGCCTGTTCACGAACTCCTTCGTTAGTTGAACGCAACCGTCAATCCGTTCCAGCGCTCCTTCGTCGGTGAAATCAGGAGATTCGAGGACATGGCTCGTCGTGTCCGTTTCTTCGATTCTCAGATCGAGAAGGAAAAGGACGTAGTGCCGATCCGTCCTCTTTACGATTCAGCACCTCTTGTTACTGTGGGGCCGAGTGCGGCACACAACATCGACGAGCTCGACGTCACGCTAGCAGAACACGAGACCAGGCTTTCGCAGATGAACGAGAGTTACAAGCTGCTCAGCGAGCGTACCAAAGAGCTCATTGAGGCGCGCTATGTCTTGAGGGAGACAGCGGGTTTCTTTGAAAAGGTAAGTTAACTAGATGGTAGCCTGCGTTGTACTCACTCGTCGTCAAGGCTGAAACGCAGCAGACGGATATCAGGACTTCCTTCGACGATAGTTCAGCCCCTCTTCTCCAACACGATGATCGCGAAAACCAGTTTTCATCGACGGTTCAGTTCGATTTGGAGTACGTTCATTTTATTCGCATATCTTTTTTGTTGAAACCTCAAACCCTGCTCAGGTTCATTGCGGGAACTATTGACAGAGTCCGTATCCCAACATTCGAACGCGTGCTTTGGCGTGTGTTGAGGGGCAACCTTTATATGAATCATACTGACATCGCGGAACCGTTTGTTGATCCTGCGACCGGCTCTGAGACACGCAAAAACGTGTTCATTATTTTTGCGCATGGAGACGCATTACTCGCAAAGATTCGCAAGGTTGCCGAGTCGATGGGTGCTACTCTGTATCCCATTGACGCTAATGCCGACAAGCGTTCTGACTCACTTCGCGAGGTTACTGCTCGTCTAGAGGACCTTCAGACCATCCTCTATAACACTGGAGCCAACAGGCGCCTCGAGCTTGTGACAATCGGGGAGAACCTTGCGCGATGGCAAGATGTTGTCCGGAAAGAAAAGGTAATCTACGAAACGATGAATCTCTTCAACTACGACGTGCGGAGGAAAACTTTGGTAGCCGAAGGATGGTGTCCGACAAGAGATATTGCCAAGATACAAGTTGCGCTTGGACATGCTACGGTATGTCGTTTTCTCGCCAATGCGTGGTGGTCGGTTCATTCGCTTCTAGGAAGAATCTGGGACCGGCGTTGTGCCAATCTTACATGAGCTCCGCACCAACAAGACGCCGCCCACGTTCAACAGGACAAACAAATTCACGGAAGGGTTCCAGAGTATCATGGACAGTTATGGAATTGCGACTTATCAAGAAGTTAACCCTGGCCTGTTTGCCATCATCACCTTCCCCTTCCTGTTTGCCGTGATGTTTGGTGACATTGGTCATGGTTTGATCATCTTATTTGCTGCTCTCTACATGATCATGAACGAGAGGAAGTGGGCGAAGGATGGTCTTGGAGAGGTGAGTGATCGCTTTGAAAAACTGATCCTGACTCACTTCCTCGCCGCAGATCACAGCGCTATTCTTCTTGTAAGTCACAGTGGAGCATCATGGAGCGGAGTAGGACGTACTGACGTGCAGCCAGTGGGCGATACATCATTCTTATGATGGGGCTGTTCTCGGTCTACACCGGCCTCATGTACAATGACATATTCTCCAAGTCCCTTCACATTTGGCACTCAGGGTGGGCCTTCCCAGAAGGCAATGGGACTGTCCATGGTGTCTCGAATGGACACGTTTATACTTTCGGCTTGGATCCAGGCTGGCACGGTGCAGATAATGCCTTGGTATTCACGAACTCGTACAAGATGAAGATGGCGATCATTATTGGGGTGATCCATGTGTGTGCCTTGCTGGTTTCATTGTACAGCCTAGATTGACGCAACCCCAGATGACGTTTGCGTTGTGCCTGCAACTCCCTAATCACATCAAGCTCAAACGTCCGTTGGACATTTACGCCAATTTCATCCCTCAAATGATTTTCCTCCAGTCAATTTTTGGATACCTAGTCATCTGCATCCTTTACAAATGGATAATTGATTGGTCGGAGGCATCAACAGAGCCCCCATCGTTGTTAAACATGCTCATTGCGATGCTCTTATCCCCCGGGTCGGTTGACCCAAAAAGTCAATTATATCCCGGACAAGGATTCGTACAAGTTATCCTGCTTCTACTCGCTGTCGTCTGCGTGCCTTGGATGCTATGCATGAAGCCGTACTTCCTCTGGAAGGAGATGCAAAAGATTCAGGGTCAAGGGTATGTGGGACTTGATCATCATGGTCCCCGCGAGAGCTCCGACGAGGTTCTGGAAATTGAGGAAGAAGGTAATGGACGGGTTATCATCGAAGAAATGGAAGAAGAACACGTGAGTGACTCGTTCCTCTCTAGGCGTCGTGTTGCCGATAGACCTTATCAGGAACAGCACGACTTTGGGGAGGTTGTCATTCATCAGGTCATCCATACTATTGAGTTCTGCCTCGGCTGCATCTCGCATACGGCCTCGTACCTTCGATTGTGGGCACTCTCCTTGGCTCACGCTCAATTATCCGAAGTTTTGTGGAGCATGACGCTGGAAGGTGTTTTAGGGATGAAAGGGATCTTTGGGGTCATTATAATCTTATTCACGGGTATGATGTGGCTCTCGCTGACTATAGGTGTTTTATGTCTCATGGAGGTGCGTGTCTTTGTGAACGTGCGTCGAAGCATAAGTCGATGTTCCCCTTTAGGGTCTTTCGGCGTTCTTGCATGCCCTCCGTCTCCACTGGGTTGAGGCGAACAGCAAGCATTACGAAGGCGGAGGATATGTATGTGTTGTTCATCCTGATTTTTGCACAACGTGTGACGCACATGCTGATGTATCTCCGCACAGGCTTTTACGCCGCTAAGCTTCGCGAAGTTGGACGAGAGGGAATAGGAGCACACGAGACATGTTTTCATACTAGCAGACGTTTTTACACAATCAATCATGCTGTTCACCCGGCTCAGCGGGCACGTTCCCCGCCTTGCACTGCTTGCCATGTTTTTCAAAGTCCGAATGTGACAGCACTTATATTCACCGGCAACCTAACCGTGTCTCACATCCCCACTCTTTTTTTCTTTCCTATTCTTTCTGCTCATACCGGTCGGTCCTCTTCGTTCAAGTACTTTTACTCATCTCCTAATCTCCTTCTAGGCATCATAGACTATAGAGCGTAATAGAGCATTCATCGTTCAGCATTTTCTTGCGTCTTGAACATAGAAGAAATTTTACGTCTAGTACCTCTATACCTTTCATAAGTATGTCCATGCACAGGTGCCGTCTTCACCCTCTCATCTTCCTCAGATTTTAGAAATGCCTGCTGTTACCGCATCCGCTCCCGCTGTTCCTTCTCCCGCCTCGATCAAGGGCGTTGTCGACGGTCAAGTCGACGTCACCGCCCTCTTCATCTCGGACAAAACTTCCCGTGATGCTGCTGCCAAGGCTCTCGCTTCTGCTATTCAAAATAACGGACCTGCTGCTATTAGCGCAGTTGGTTTCATTGAGGCCGTTCTCAAGGCCCTTTCCGACAAGAAATCACCAGCTGCTCGTGAGGGCGCAGCCGACGCTATTGTTGCACTTGCCAAGGCTGGCGCAATAAAGGCCCTCGAGCCCACTTTTGTCGACTCAGGCCTCTATGCTGCCCTTATCGAGGGCTTTGCCGACAAGATGCCCGCTGCCCGCAACGCGGCGGTGGAAGCTGTCAGGGAGTTCGTTGCTAGCATGAATCCCTGGGCTACTGCTCTTCTTCTTCCCGCTCTCCTTCACCAGATCAAAACGGCCGGAAAGTGGCAGGTCAAGACCGGCGCTCTGGTTGTCCTGAACCAGCTGGTTGTCAGCGCCCCCGTTCAGACCTCTCGCCTCATGCCTGATATTGTCCCAGTTCTCTCTGAGGCTATCTGGGATACCAAGGCCGACGTAAAGAAAGCGGCTCGCGACTCGCTTGAAAAGGCTTGTGCTTTGGTCTCCAACAAGGATATCGAACGTTTCATTCCGGCTCTCATCAAGGCTCTGATTAACCCGGTCGAGGAGGTCCCCAATACCATTCAACTCCTCTCGGCCACTACATTCGTTTCCGAAGTAGATTCTGCTACGCTGTCTCTCATGGTCCCTCTGTTGTCTCGTGGTCTCAGTGAGAAGCTCACCGCCACAAAGCGCAAAGTTGCAGTGTAAGTAACTCATATACCTATATGATCGCATCAAAATTGATCACGTTGTGTTTAGCATTGTGGACAACATGTCGAAATTGGTGGACTCTCCCATCACTGTTCGCCCCTTCTTACCTAAGCTCCTTCCGGGTCTCATCAAGGTCGAGACCTCAATTGGAGACCCTGAGGCACGTGGAGTCGTTGGCAAGGCAATTGCAACTCTTCGTCAAGTCGGTCAAGTCCCTGAGGGCGATGGAACCGATCTCCCTCCTCTGAAGGTTGCCGAGTCTTCTCAGTCAACCTCATCCCTTTCCACCGTCTACAGGAAGCTGGGTGCGACCGCTCCTGAGCTCACGGACGCCACTGTCGTATATGTATCACGCCTCGCCGCGAACTTGGTAAATGCCAAGAATTTTGATGTTTCGGAGTGGGGATCCCTTGCTCCCTACTTGTCCTTCGTTGCATCCTCCCCTGACCCTGTCACCGTCACGGGAGAGTGGGTTGTTCGTTCAGCCTCTTCAGGCGATGACGATGACGACGTCCCCGAAGATGAGGAGGAAGGCGAAGACTTGTGCAATTGCCAGTTCTCGCTTGCTTACGGTGCTAAGATCCTTCTCAATACCGCCACCCTTCGTCTCAAACGTGGCCACCGTTACGGTCTTTGCGGAAAGAACGGTACTGGCAAGTCTACCCTCATGCGCGCCATCACCAACGGTCAGGTTGAAGGCTTCCCCTCCCCCGACGAAGTCCGTACTTTTTACGTCGAGCATGATATCGACGGTAGCGAAGCCGACACTTCTGTCCTGCAATTCATTTTGTCCGACAAACGTATTCTTGCTGCCGAAGCAGAGGTCATCGAAACTCTCGCCTCTGTCGGGTTCAGCGATGAGCGCCAGAAGCATGCAATCGGTAGCTTATCTGGAGGTTGGAAAATGAAGCTTGCTCTCGCCAGAGCAATGCTCTTCAAGGCCGACATTCTTCTCCTCGATGAGCCCACTAACCACTTGGATGTGGTGAACGTTGCGTGGCTCGAGAACTATCTCGTCTCGTTGAAACACTGCACATCAAGTATGTATTTCCCCACCTGAGGTGATTCTACTTACCAAACTGTCCATAGTCATCGTGTCTCATGACTCCGGTTTCCTTAACAACACCATTACCGATGTGCTTCACCTCAACCGTTTCAAGATTCGGAGGTACCGTGGCAATCTCGAGGCCTTTGTGAAGCAAGTACCGGAGGCCAAGTCGTACTACACTCTTGAGGCTGCTGAGGACTACAAGTTCAAGCTCCCCGACCCTCCTCTTCTCGAGGGAGTCAAGACTAAGGAGAAGAGCTTGCTTAAAATGCGCAAGGTTGGCTTCCAGTATCCCTCGCAACCCGTCCAGCAATTGTACGACATCACTCTCCAAGTCTCCCTCTCTTCTCGTGTCGCTGTCCTTGGCCCTAACGGTTCTGGAAAGTCGACGTTGGTCAAACTTCTCACTGGAGAGATGGAGCCCAACAAAGGCGGTGAAATTTGGAAGCACCCTAACTTGGTGATCGGTTACGTTGCCCAACACGCTTTCCACCACATCGACCACCATCTCGACAAGACGCCTCTTGAGTACATGCTCTGGCGTTACCAGACCGGCGAGGACTTGGAGGAAATGGGCAAAGCCAGTCGTCAAATTACCGAAGTTGAGGCACAGAAGATGAAGGATGGTGCTCTTTACGTCCACGAGGGCCAAAAGAGGCTGATCGACGAGATCATTTCCCGCAAGAAATTGAAGCAGTCGTACGAGTATGAGGTCTCTTTCAAGGGTCTCAGCTCTTCCGAGAACCTCTGGATTCCTCGTGACGAACTTGTCAAGCGTGGCTTCGAGAAGGTCAGTTCTGCTTCACTTGTTATCCGACGTGATCTCAAAGTTTATCCCTTTCACAGAAAGTCTTAGAGGTTGACACGCGTGAAGCCCAGCGCCTCGGCCTGCTCCGCCCTCTCGTTCGTCGTGAGATCGAGAAGCACTTCGCTGACTTTGGCCTGGAGGCTGAGTTCGTGTCTCACAACACTATGCGCGGCCTGTCTGGTGGTCAGAAGGTCAAGATCGTCCTTGGTGCCGCAACGTGGCGCCGTCCTCATGTCATGTGCTTGGATGAGCCTACAAGTATGTACATCCGCTCTGAAGTAAAAATTTGTTGCCTAACATGGTGTCCAGACTACCTCGATCGTGAGTCGCTGGCTGCCCTAATTGAGGCCTTGAAGATCTTTGAAGGTGGTGTTCTCATTATCACCCACAACCGAGACTTCTCCGAGTCCATTTGCACTGAGTAAGCGCCACTTTGCATTACTGGGTATGACATTTTTTAATCGACATTCTCCAGGGTCTGGGCCATGCGCGATGGTCGTCTTGAGGCGTCCGGCCACAACTGGGTTGAAGGACAAGGATCCGGTGCCCGGATTGACAAGAAGGAGGGAGAAGAGGAAGATCAATACGATGCTATGGGCAACAAGATCGACTCCAAGAAGACCAAGAAACTCACTTCTTCTGAGCTTCGTAAGGTTAGACTTGATTTGAATTCGTGCCAGAATTCGTTTGTTAACTGTTTACCTGTACAGCTGAAGAAGGAGCGCATTGCACGCAAAAAGAGAGGCGAGGATGTTACTGATGATGAGCTTTGAGCCCTGTTTATATTCATTGCATCAGTTGTCGCCATTAATTATATCCCTTGTGTGTTGTGCTACCGCTCGTCTGTTGTTCTTGTACCGTGTCAGCCATAGCGTATAATTCTCGAATTTATGATTTTTCATGACTTGATTGGACGTTGAAACGTTGACTAATCTCAAATTTAATACCGCCGCAGTGCACAGTAACCAACTCTTGTTCACGACCACAACATGCCTTTCCTTCATGACCAGAGCTATCTGTATTCTAGGGACGTGGGCACGCAGCTTACGCCTAACGCTACGCAGAGAACAACTCTCATCGTCGCTGGCTGTTATGTGATCGTGATAGCAATACTATGGTGAGTATCCAATTGGCTCTCAACGCGCTTCAGAGGCACCTGACAGTTGCGTTCGAGGCATGTACCCCTGCTCAGCTGGATAAGTTAGTCTCTCTCAGGCTCCTACGCAGCGACCATAGCTAATCTGCCTGTCTAGTCTATCCCTTCAAGTATGTCAAACGAGTAGTATCGACCGATGCGGCTTGGTAGACTAACCTATTTCAAAGATTGCTTACGGTCGGTTTCCACGAGGTAAGTGCGACGCACTACCACAAGGTTGTCCAAAAACGCATTTCCGTAGATGAGCCATGCGCTCGCCGGTGTACTGACCTGTGCGACCATTCACTCTGTCGAACTGGACCGTCAGTGATGTAACACCTATATGAGCTAATTGATGAGTGCTCACCTTGGCATGCAGCCGACGAGGGGGGTGAGACTCGAATGTCTGGTGGTATACCCTGGATTACTCTACCCGCCGGATATCTTGGCTCTTCATTCATTGGAAGCTGCTTAATTGCGTGTGGATTCGACACCAACGCAAGCAAAATCGCATGCCTTGTCCTCGCCGCATTTTTCCTATTCACACTATGGTGGGCCCGAAAGAATTGGTTGTACGTTTGCGTGATCTACGTCGCGTTCAGCTGCATCAAGCTCACTTTGCTCCAGGACATGGGTTCTCATTCTTGGGATGACTGGCTTAATCGTCTTATTCTGGTTTGTTGGAGGTGGCGTAGCTCTTCGATATTTCGTAAGCGTGTTTCTTATTCGTTTGTGCCAATGCATTCAGAATGACCTCTAGGTCCTATTCATTGGTGTCATGTCGGACTTGTACGTTCTTTGGGACGTGATAGGTAAGTACAGGTTGATCTTCCGCCCTAGCGGGTGTTAACAGCCAAATAGATGATACCATTGCGCGCAAAGTGAACAATTCGGATGCCTCTGCATTCGCCCGGATCTGCGGATGCTTTCCATCCCAAGGTTCGTCTCCACGCTAGACACAAAAATAACCGTGGTTTCTGATTGTTCCACAGTTTGGGGTGTCATCTGGCTTTTGATAGCATTTGTTTTCTTCGCTGCCGGGATCCTTGTTGGGCTCGCCGTCTTCAAGGTACCGGATTTGAGTCCCCGTTCTAAAGTGACGTTCCTCATCCACCATACAGGAATCAGCCTCCGAGCAGCAACAACAATCTTCGGAGTTTCTTCCTGTTCCAGGATCCAGCGCAGCGATACCAGGCGCTACAGTGCCAAGTTTCCTTCTTGTCGTCGTCACGAGCCTACTCTGGAAGCTTCTCGCTTGATGATGTGGACTGGAATACAATTTAGGACTGTCGTGGAGTCTATATATCCTGTTCAATGTATTATGTAGGAATGACCGCAAACAATCTCGTCCTTTCATCTCCTGCGACTGGGATAATCCCTTTCCTCCGAGTCCCTGCGCCGACCGTCTCTTTCGTACCTGCTCGAGTAATCCCTGTCACGATCGCGCGAATCATTTCGACGACGCCGCCGGTCCATCTCCCGATCCCTGGGTGATACACGCCGGCGGTGAGGTGGCGTACGGGAATCCTCTCTCTCACGGCTCTCATCTCTATCCCGCCGAGCGTCTCTGCGACGCTCATGCCCATAGTCCGGACTACGGTCCCTGTTACGACGTGGAGGGGTCGGTGTTCTGCGGTCGCCTCGCCTCACGTCGACAGAGCCCTCCGAGTCGGACGGCTCCGAATCCGAATCCGACTCTGACTCTGACTCTGTGTTCGAGTCCGAGTTACTGTCCGAATCCGAATCAGACGACGAAGACTCTTGTTCGAGCATCGCACGACGTTGCTCCATGATCAGACGAGGCGCGTTCTGGATAGAGCCGTCAACGATGGCCATCGAGGCCCGCAGCAGCAGTACAAACTCACCTTGAGATATTCTCTCATGTCCTCCGTCAGCACACCTAGACCGATACTCGTGAAATAATTGATCGAAAACCGCGTATTCTTCGGATTATCTGTCGGGAACATATCCTTGCACGCGGATCTTGTTTCCTCATCCTTGAACCGCTCCGCGAGAGTCTTCAAGCCCATGCTCTCCATCATCTCCTGCATCATGATCTTCACAAAGATACGAGAACTGGATGTCGTGTCATCCTCGTTCATTTTTATATTTCCAAGAACGACCCAGGAGACAGCATCTGTGGCAAGCATGTGCCCAAAGAAACGGGAAATATTGCGCAGCCGGTTCGTTTCATATCGGTGAATCGTGTGGTAGTAGTCACCAAACGCTTGTTCGATACATTCCATCCAAACACGGTTGAGTTTACTGAAACGTTCGCCAATAAGCCCGTAAAAGTTGGAGTAGGATCGTTCTTGAGAACAACACTCGATAATCATATTCACGAGTTCAATCTAAAGAGTAGATTTGTTATACAGTACTTAATCGCATGCTGTAATGACCGGAAGACCACAAACATACCTCTTCGCCTTCCTTGAGCTGGACTTTGAGCAGTTTATGCACAGCTTCTTCATAGTTCAAGGCATTCATGATGGTGAGGTATATTGTTCGTCGCAGATTCACCAGGTTAGTCCCGGTACGATCCTCAATACCCTCTTTTTCTTCAACGGCTACGTGGGCTCGTGAGCATAATACACTACTCGAAAACGAGGATCACCCACCTTCTTCGTCCTCCTCCTCTTCCTCACTCGATTCGGAGTCAGACTCCTCGTCTGAATTTTCCCCAAGAATCTCGGCCTTAATTGCCTTGTACTTCTCCTCGTTCTCCAGATACTTGGGGTCGAATTTGAATATATCTGCACCCACAAATCAGTCTGGGTAGTAATCGACGAAATTACCAACTTACTCAACCCCTCTTGGACTTGCAAATCATCCTCCAGTTGAATTTGGTGGGTAATCTGCTCTTCTTCGTCTACTAGGTCCAAGCCCTCTGACAAAATGGGATTCTCCTTGTATTTGTCTTTGCGCACTTGCATAAGGACCTCGATCATGTATTGCACACGATGGCTGATGGTTCCTTCATTCAGAACTGCACGGAAGCGTTCAAAGACAGATGCGTTTCCTTTGGGAGAGTTTTCCGAGAGAAACGCGCCAACTTCGCGGGTAAACCCAACAGCAATCTCAATGGAATCATCGGTTGGGCGGTCGAGCAGCAGGACAAGTATCTGAAGCGCGATGATTTCATGTGCGACGGATTGGTTGACGAGGTGTGCAATGAAAGTGGTGGTTGAATTACAGATAGTCTGACAATATTCTAAGCGCTCAGCCGGGAGGCAACATGAATGAACGACTTACTTTATCGTTTCGTTTGAAAGCCCTCCTGAACTGACTTATGAGCCGAGTAAGGACTAATTCTCCCACTTGGGGCAGTTTTGTGTTGATGATGGCGACAAGGGCAGCAAAGACCGGCGTAAATGGTAAACTAGATGCCTGAGCTTTCATTACGCTGCGCGCAAACAGTCCACGCCCGCGGATAAGATTCTCAGAAAATAACTCCGGTACGACCTGCTTGATGTTGGCGATATTGACACGGTTGACGATGCCGGTGATGGATTTGCGCAGTGCATCCCAAGAGAGGCGTTGGTACTCGGGACTAGACTTGTCCGACGCAGCGGCGGCTTGGAGAGCGCGGAGTCGTGCAGGTGGGACATAGACCCCACCAGAGCGAGAGCCTATGAGCTTGGCGAACTCGGCTTGCTTCTCCGCTGAATCCTGTGCGCTTTCTTGTTCTTTTGGTTTTGCAGCCCTTTCCAGTTCAACTGCAGCCATGCGGGCAGCGAGTTCTCTTTCGCGCAATGCTCGTCGGACCGGATCGACGTCATTTACCTTGGGCAGGTCTAATTGGACTCGGGATGGTGGCGAACGTGATCTCCTCCGAGTGGGTGGAGGTGGCCCATCTGACTGGTCTGGAGAGAGCGAACGAGACCTGTAGCACACGTCAGAATAATTACAACAGAACAACGAGATGCCAGCAAACCTTTTTCTTGTGCCCATTCTGGTGGATTCGATAGCGGGTGGTAGTGTCGCTGCGCTGGCCATGATCGTTCTCGAGCAACCCTTTGACTAACAAGCCAGAACCAAAAAGGGTAGTCGTGGGAAAAGGGAAGTATCCGTCTCAGATCCCCAGAGTCCCTTTGATCAAGTCGTTCAACTACAAGTCAGGATGGAGAAACTGGACGCACTCGCATCGGTCGTACGGGTAAGCATATTCACGGTGACAATGAAGATCCAAGACCAACTGCATCGAACAGCTCAGCGACTGCGTGGTGCGCATCCTTGGCCAAGTAGGTACTCTGAATCACCTCTAAGAAACAAGCTGACTCGGACGAGCGACAGAATCCAGGGAAATTCACATTGCAGGGTAATCCACGTCCTCATGCGTTATCAGGACCTGCATTTGCTGATTCAGGCCCTTAGGCACCAACACATATCTCGTCGGCGAGAACGCCCCCTATACACTCATCGACACTGGCGAAGGGCAGCCGGGTTACATCCCCCTCCTTGAATGTGCGCTCCAACATGGCATCGACGATCCCAGTGGGAGACCACCACGACAACGTGTCTCAGATATCATCATCTCCCACTGGCATCCTGACCATGTCGGTGGGCTCTTCTCCGTGCTGAACCTCCTTAGGAGTCTCTGGGACGCACAAAACGCACCACTTCCCTTCCAGCCACCGCGGATACACAAGTTCCCGCATACCGTACTCCCAGACGAGAGGTTCCAGCGTGCAATTCAGCCTGTCGAACCCGGCATGTACATACCCAGTCCGGGTGGATCACTGTTCCATGACTTGCACGATGGTCAATCTTTCCCCATCTCCCGCTCTGACACTTCCTCCGACCTAGCTGCCAGCTTCCAAGTTATCCACACTCCGGGACACACAGAAGACTCCATCGCTCTCTTGTTCCCGTCCGAACAGGTACTTTATACAGCCGACACTGTCCTCGGGCAAGGAACCACTGTGTTTCAAGATCTTGGGACGTATTTATCAACTCTTCGCTCTCTTTTATCTTATCTCGACAAAAACACCTTCCTCTATCCTGGTCATGGGCCCGTAGTTGAAAACGGCGAACAGGCCATAAAGACATACATTGAACACCGACTGGAAAGGGAAGCTCAGATTATTCAAGTACTGCAGCAGACCCCAGAAGATGGAGGGGCCTGGTCTACATGGGAAATTGTCTCCAAGATATATGCAGCATACCCCCGTGATCTTTGGGAGCCTGCTGCATGGAGCGTGGATCAACACCTCCATAAGCTGCTGACTGAAGAAAAGGTCGAGAGGCTCGGTGGCGAGGGAAAAGACACTAAATGGAAGCTTCAGACCAAACTATAGTTGGGTCTGGCATAACAAGATTGTGTTTTCGTGTGCCCACGCCGAGATGAGTGGATGCAGCAGATAATTTACAGCCGTAGTATGTAAGATAGCAAGTCTTGTAGTTCACCCTATAACGCATCAAAGTTGATATGATGTGACGCTCTTCTTCTCTCCAACTCGTCCTCGCGCTAAAGCCAAGTTCTCTTTCAGTGACATCGCCGATACCGATCAAGGAAAGACCTACCTTGTCATTGAGATGTAATATGAACACGATGGTTGCCAATATCGCCGTAGCCACAACGACTGTCAGCGTCACCCAAGGAATCCACTGTCCAGGCCGCAAAAACAACTCGCGTTTCCACGATCCCGAGCTCAGTCCCGGCGGTGGATGAATAACGACACGAGAATTTGGGATAACGCCCTCCATGTTAATGAAGTGGTCCTCGGTGTGTTTCGTGGATCCCACAAAAAGGTTCTCGATATAGTTGTTTGTCCGGCCAAGGCCAAAGAACGAATAAGGGGCGAGCAACGAATGGTAAGAAGTTTGAGGGAGCTGGCTGACTGTTTGGCGAGGTGTCAGCACGTACGAATACGTCAAGTCTCCCTCTTACCTTGAGCAGCTGACCGTTGGCCACTGGTGTCAAGAACAGTATACTTGAATGACGCTCCGGAATAGCTCACTCCGAATGGCTGTCTAGCATTGAGACAAACTCAATGATGAATGTACGACACTTACAAGATAACTCGAACCGTTCGGCAGAGTGCACGCGCCATTATTACATGCACCATTTAGTACTTGTTCCGACCATCAGTGCATGCACAGCACGAAAAGGAGGTTGAACGCACCAATCGCTTTCAGGAAGAACGCGTCATAGTAAAAATTGTTCTGGATGAACGTCACTGTTCCGTGGCCCTGCGCTCCTGTTCTCTGTATGATAATATCGAGTGTCCCCTGTTCGGCACCGACGTGTTAAATTCCGTTGCGGACACAAGATGAAAAAACGACGCACATCTTCGTCTATATCGATAAATGTTACACCCCGCGCATCGTGCACAGCTTCTAGATTCTTCGCGCCTGTCAGGAGAGGCCTGAATCCACGCCGTCCCTGTCCGTTCGCGTCACACCCTGCAAGACCCTTTGTGCAGGGTTCCGAAATCAGAAGCTTAGGCGTGTGTCCTTCTGCCGTCGCGGCGATTACCAGCAAGTCCGGGAAGCCGTCCAAATTTGTATCTCCAAGACGAACAGGAAGCGGGAGAGGTGGTGAGAAAGAGGTATCAAGTACGAGGAGAGAGTTCGAAGGGGTGTTGACGAAGGAAGAGAAAGGGATCTGAATAAAAGCCTATAAAATATTGACCATGAAAGCGATCTACAGCATAAACAAAATCCCTCTCACATCGTTATTCCCATTTGTGCTGAAGTCAAACCTGAAGTTCGGGTCCGCTATACAAAGTTTTTCGGGCGGTCGGCAGAGTTGATTCCCCTGCTTATCAGTGGTTTGGGATGCGGCGGACGCGCAAACTGGTATTTGCTTGTTGTAGACGATGTTGATCATACAACCGGAACCAACGCCAGTCCACGACGACACCGATGAGCATGTCGGGAACACCATGTCGATGGTCCCGTCTCGATCTGTAACGTATACATCAGTGCATAATCCGTATCTATGCCACTCGACTTACCGACATCAGCGAAAGTAATCGCCTGGACCCCAGACGGAAGCGATTGGTATTGCGCAAGAGAAAATCCAGAATCCTTGTTGTTCACCCATATTTGAAAAGACCTCCTGCCTGACCCCTCATCACAGACGAGGAAGATATCTACAAAGGTGAGACGTAAACATGGCTCTGTTTCCACGGGATAGAACTGACCGGCAAGACAATCTCCATTCAAGTCTATGATTGCATTGCTGTGTGGAGAAGCCAACTTGCACTGCGTGCCGTCAAAGGGGAGATCGACACTGGAAACAAGTCAACAAGACAAGCCATGACAAGATCGGGAACCCACAGGTCAAATAGTGTTGGTTGACTGTCGGAGACATTCCATGTATTTCTCCATGCTTTCAAAAGACTTGACGAACCCTGACTGGGTGGGACCATACCGAGCAGATCGATTTTCATGTCTCCATCAAGATCGACAGGAATAGGTTGTGGAAGCGCAGAGGAAGGCGACGATATCGGGGTCGACTCTATCGAAAACGTTCAGGCACAGCCCGAGAAAGTCGATGCGCACATCAGGTACATACGGAACGTTCCGTCGCGATTACCCATGTAGAGGTCCATATTGAGAGTGGTTGCAGAATTTGCGCTCATGACAAGGATGTCGAGCTTCCCGTCAAGCGTGAAATCGCCAGGAATGACATTGTATATAGACGTTGAATATTGTATTTGAGAGCTCTTCTCGAAAATGAATGCATCTAGGGAGAAAAGTGAGGGGAAGGAGATGACGACGAAGCGACTGGCTGACTATGGTCCCAGATGTATACGGACAGAACTTGCTGACTTGAGTCCAGTGCCACCACGTCTAGGCTTCGTTCCGGTAGAATCAAATGACAAGCAGGCGAGTAATTGTTCGCTCACAATTGATCTCCGTTGAAGTCCCCGAACGCAACTATACGGTCTCCATCATCCAATCCCATGGAACCCGCCTCCACGAGAGAGTTTTTCGTGAATTGTTCAGAAGAGAAGGGCCATAACGACGAGACAGGGCTGGCGAGGAGTAATATCGCTAGAAGAGTGCGAGAGGAATGTACAGTCGTGCTCGGACGTGTTCGTGAACGGGAGGAGAGAAAGCCCCCTAGCATCTCGGTTGCGTGGTCGGCACTGAAAGGCGCTGTTTGTGGATGATATCAAGTCCGGCGAAGCTATGTAGAAAATGAGATGAGATAGTCTACCAGTTGTCGACGATGTCGAAGACTCATAACCGCGCGCCGTCGTATGGGGTCGGGGCGACTCAGCAGCATAGCATCAACCTTGCGATTCAAACACGAACAAACTACGCAACTTTGGCGCTAACAGCACATTGTACTCATCCGAAGCAAGCAGACACAATACATTGAGAATCATTTCAGAGGATCAAAGTCACCCCAATCGTCCTTTGTCACTGGCTTGTTAGTGGCAACAACGCGAGTAGGTTGCATAGGCGCCAACATAGATCCCATAGAAAGAGGTGAGGTTTGTAACGGAGGTGAAGAAATCGGGTGTGAAGGCATAATCGTCGTAGAAGGGATATATTTCTGTGCGGTATAGCTAGGAGGGGATGGAAAAGTGTTGGATGGTACTGCTGAGAGACCGGAGAAGGATATATTATAATTAGGCTTCTGAGTTGCAGCAATGGGTAGCGTAGAGTAGGACGAGACGGGCTGCTGCGCTGGTGGGCGCGAGATGCGATGTGATTGAGCTGGTTGTGATTGTGTTGTTGAGAAGGCCGATCTGTCGAATGACGACGATGGTAATGGCTTGGTCCCAAGCCGTGGAGGTCCGAGTCGCGGCGACGAAGGTAACGACTGAGTCTGGGGGAGTTGGGTGGGTGGAGCTGCGGAATCCATCGTGGTTTGTGTTGTCGTAGTTGTTGCAACTAATTGTCCAGGTGTCTTTAAAAATCATCAAAAAATTAGTTTTGGTTTCAAAAAACTCTGCTAACCTCAGGAGTGTCATTAAATATGCTACCCCAGACGTCATCATCCCAGCTTTTTGAGCTATCGACAACCGTATCAGGCTTTATATTGGCATTACTACGGCCCACCAGTGTCTCAAAATCGACACCTGAATCAAAGTTCGGCGACGCGACACCATTAGCAGGTGTACTTCGGTCTTCTATGCGCTGCGAGTCTCGCAAGAACTGGTTGTGTTCTTTGTCAACCCGTTCTCCTAGTTTGCGGATGACTGCCATAAACCGCTGGAATTGTTGGACGTTCAACACTGAGTGAGCATCAGAATCAGCTAGGATTTCGATATGCTCGGCCAACTCACGCGGTCCAATGGACATCGACCAGAGCTGTGGAAGTACAAGAGTTGCTACTGCTTCTCTATCAATCTTAAAACCCATAGCCTCTTGGACGGAAAGGGTAGCCATCTATAAAATACGATGCATTCCATCATATTTGGCAGCGCAACCGTGGTGGAGACATACCATCACACCCGGTTCCTTGGTGCGGATCTTCGACAAGAGAGGACATAGCTTTTGGGTCAGATTTGTCTGACAATAGTTTCATTCTATGCTCCGTTCCATGAGAAGAGTGAACTGACTTGATCAAGAGTCTTCACCATACTCAGGAAGGTGGTTAGTGTGGCAACCTTCACCGTGAGTAGTTTGGTCTTGGTGAATACCAACTACGGAGACATGAGTGTACTCCATGATAATGGTCGTCAAATTGAGACATACCGCTACGCGAGGGAACAATACACCAGATACTTCCGCATAATCAATGGTCTCACATAGATTAGGGACCACTCCTAAGGCCCGTTCTTGAACCTGTGCAACGAGGTCAGATATATGCGACGTGAATTACACTGAAATACTCACAACAGAATGCTCTGACTCCAAAGCATTATACACAAGCGGCAATACCTCTTCACTAGATGTCAATGCATTAGGGAAGAATACGAAATCTAGCACCCACGTTCCCGAAAGACTCCTTTTTCAGTTTTGCTCTGTAACATCTCAAGGTTATTCAGTAATGTGAGCATGTTTTGCGGTGGATCTTTGACAGTAAACAAGGGCTTAAGGCTGGGCAGCACAAGGTGCGCAAACTGAGCAGCCGACAGGATATTCGAGATAGCGAAAACATTGGGCAGGATGTACGGAAGAAGATGTGTGTCTTTCATCTGCAATTCCACGTTATGTCAGCACCCGTCGGAACAACGGCAGGATCGAGGAAGTCGAACCTCTTCAAGCAGCGATGGTAATATCTTTCGTGTTCTCAAACCTTCTGAGAATTTACCCAAAACACCGGCTAGACCTTTCATAAACGATATTTTCTCTTCTCTAGTCTTTGCCGTAAAATTTGATCGATCCAAGAAGTTGAGGGTGGAAATTGGGAGCGAGGAGAAGAAGGGGTGGGATGGAAGCGTGGATGGAGTTGGCCTACTTTGGGACCCTCGGGTGATGAGTGACCGTAAGAGACCTTGGTGTGGTTGATATCAAGCTCAGGTAAATGGGGAAATAGGAGGAGAAATACCCTGCAAATCTGTGTCCAACTTCCCTATATCTGGAATAGATCGACCCGCATTATCGCGCACACTGCCGAGACTTCCATGGTTCTGAAAAGGTGGTTTACCTCGGCAATGAACAGCGTATATCACGGCACCGAGAGAGTACATGTCAGACGCTGTGACAAGTACCTCATCCAAAGCATATTCCGGAGCTAGTGTGATGCTTAAACTTGACATAGTTAACGAGCAAAGGAGATGAGTATACCAATGTAATCGAATGAGCGCTGGACGTAGGATGGGACACGACCATCAAATCCGGGAAACTCCCACCGTGACGGTGACCCATCGGCAGCCATCAGAGGGATAGTCTGGCCCAAGCCAGATATTTTCCAGTCACCCTGCAGGGACCAACAGTCAGCTTAATAGAAATGACATTGACAAGGTACTTCACGTACGACTTCGTTAATAATGATGCATTCTGGTTTCAAGTTTGAATGTATTAGTTTTGCCGACGAGTGTAAGAACGAGAGTCCCTTGCATAACTGAAGGATGCCCTTTTGGATCTGGGTGAAGATAAACATACGAAGGGAGATTGCAAGAGTCCCATCACTCACTTCAATCTCGTCAAGTTCGACAGGAGGGGTGTAATGAGATCCTCGTGGTATTGACATGTCCAGAGATGACAGAATAGGCTCCGTCGCAAAGATGAGCTCGTTGCGAGTTTCCTCGAGAGGCTCAACCATCTCTGCATGACTTCTGGTCAGTAGAACACATAGTCAATGCTGAGATGACATACCGAGAATGGATGGATGACGCAATTTGCTCAATGCAGCGGCCTGACAAAATGGTTAGTTCTATATCGATGTTGGCAAGCGCAGCTGTTACCTCGGCTCTCATAACCTCCTGGACGTGTTCCTTGGACATAGGGCCAATACCCTCCATCTCAGCTCGCTTATCGAATGTCCAGACAGATACACGCTTGTTTGTGACCCTGTGTGTCGCCCCTTGAACCCTCCACAGACCAACTCTACATGACGCTGGTGGAGGAGGGAGTGCACCAGAAGATGAAGATCCTGAGGGAGTTGGGGTGGATGACCGACCATCATTTGGTGAGCCGATGTTATAAGACTGAGATATCGCTGTCCGAGAGAAAAAGGATGTCGCTGCGGCAAGCATCACGTCGTCGAGCCTTGTCTCGAACTGGTCGGTTTCAAGTTCTTGGACTCTACTAACTTGCAGTTGCTGATGTAATCCAACAATTAATATACTTGCTCGCTTGTCATTGGGTGGTCCGAATGTACTCACGAGACGACCCCGGTTTTCCGATACACTGACTTTTACACTCACCTTACCGACAATGCGGCCGACCCTTCGTAGATTTGACTCTGGTGTGGTGCGTTCAAAGAGCACGGCATTTATTGGGCTTGGTCGCATGGGCTCAGAGATGGCCTACAACCTCTTCTCTAAGAAGTTTGCACAATCTGCCGATTCACACTTTATAGTGTGCGACGCAGTGCCGGAGAGTGCAGTGTCCTTCCGTCAGAACTTCCTGTCTCAGTTCCCCGGTGCGAGCATCGATATCGTCCGGACACCCGAGGAGTAGGTGACTCTTAGCATTTTCTTTGTGCCTTGGATGCAGATGAGCTCATGTATACACATTTGGCAGAGCTGTACGCTCTTCCGCGACGGTGATCACGATGTTACCCTCTTCACCTCAGGTTAAAACTGTCTACTGTGACCGAAACGGGGTTATGTCCGCGTTGAAAGGACTGAAGAATACGGAATCGCAAAGATCTCTGTTCATTGACTCTACGACACTGGATGTGGGCGTCGCACGCCAAGTCGCTGGCGATGTCATCCTGACAGGGGCACAAATGGTCGATGCACCGGTATCTGGAGGTCTGTATTGCTCGAATGATCGCCAGCCCGCCTGTTGAATACAGAATAGGCGTCACTGGTGCGCAAGCGGGCACTCTTTCATTCCTAGTCGGTGGCACGGAAGGCTCTTTCCTGCAAGCACGACCGACCCTGGAGCTGATGGGGAGGCGTATTATCCACTGTGGCTCCTCTGGTGCGGGATTGGGTGCGAAGATTTGCAATAACCTTGTACTAGGTGTCCAACAGATCGTCGTCGGAGAAGCTATGCTCCTCGGGCGCCAATTAGGACTGGACCCTGCAGTTCTTGCCGGTGTGATCAATAGTTCTACAGGCAGTTGTTGGGCTTCTTCCGTCAACAATCCTGTGCCATCCTCGCTTCCAGACAAGTCGCCGCCTTGTGAGAAGGACTATGAAGGCGGGTTCGCCACGGCTCTTATGTTGAAGGTAGGCGATGCAGTGTGTGCCTGTGAATATGATGAGTGATCAGTCACGGCAGGACATGGAACTCGCGATAAACATCGCCAAGAGGGGTCTTCCACTCGGCAAGGCTGCGAGGGACGTTTACGAGGAAGTGGTGCGACGGCGGCCAGAGCTGGGGACGAAGGATTTTTCGTGTGTGTATGTACACCTGAAGGATTCGTAGATACGTGAGATATCAGGACGTATTTGTGTTGATTAAGTGTAATTCAATCTGAATCACTGTGCGCTCGAGATGGCGTCGGCAGACCGAAGCGGCGAGACATGGTTTGTTCTTACGTAATATCTGAATCTCATTCTCGAGATTTGGTTGCCTCCGCGACGATGGCCGTATAAAGGACGGTCGTGACAACCAATCAGTTTCCTCGTCCACTTCCACCATGGCTGGCAACGGCGAGAAACCCAGCGCTATAATTTTCGGTGCGTCCCTTCCTCATCCCCTCTCTTTCATCCTTCAACTCACTCCTCGATTTCTCTCCGATCTCTCTCAGGTGGCCTCAACACCTTTTCACGCGCTCTCGCCGCCTTGCTAGCCCCTCCGCAAGGTCAACGTTTGGTTTCCGTATGTTTTCTTCCTTTCCTATCCGTCCATTCTCGTCATTCGAATGCCATAATAGCATCTACGCATCGTCGACAAGTTTTCCGTCTCTCCTCCAACGACGTGAGTACACTCCTCCACTTTCAACACCAGACTTACTCTCATCTCCGTAGCTATCTTGGGGCAGAATTTCCAAACGTTCTCTCCCAGCCAGATGTTGAATACCGCCAGGCAAACCTCACCGTCCCCAGTAAGTCACCACCTCTAACGCACAATGTCCATCTGAACACATGCAAGCCGCTGTTGCCTCTGCCTTTGATCCACCGCCGGGCAAGGCCCCTTTCTCGTATGTATTCGATCTCACCGGAGAAGTCAATCACGACCGTGGAGAAGTCGTATGTCGCATTTTACCTTGTCTCCCTCCAATCGCTAATCACATTTCTTCCCAGATCGCCATCAAGTTGACATTCACAGTTGCCCGCATCATCGCGTTGGAGGCCGCAAAACGCAAAGTAAAAGCATATGTGCGCCTACAACAACCCGTCTATGAATCTTCCGACAAGGGTCCCCATGACGAGAAAGAGGATGTCAAACCCGTCAAACCACTTGATGTTTGGTGGCATGAAACACTGCGCATGTTGGCGTCTATCGAGGGGTAACCATCCGAAATTGGTCCGAGAGAGTAAACTGACACACGCTAGGTTGAACCTTGTTATTTTGCGTTGCGGTTTTGTGTACGGTCCCTATGTGGAATATGGCCTCTGTGAGAAATATTCCCCTCTGTTGGTTACGTGATTCTGATTTGGTTATTTAAAGATCCCCTAGTCATTACTGTCGCATCAGTATATGGGTATATGAAGAAACCGATGAAGACGATGTAGGTTTGACCCAATTTGTGATGATGGCGCAACTGACCAGGCATTCGTAGATGGGGACCGGGCAAGGAGCCTGTGCACACTGTACATGTCGAAGATGTGGCGGGCGCATTGTGGGCATGTGCAGTGTGGATAAACCAGCAGGGTCGCGAACAGGCTGATGCATTGGCAGGAGAGAAGATACCCTTTCATAACGAAAAGAGCAAAGCCAAGGAAGTGGACGGGGTGGCTTCACCCGACGAACAGCCGGTCGCTCCCATGTTTAATTTGGTGGATGACTCGGAAATGACACTGGCCAAAGGAGGTTCGATGATTACGGAGTATTTTGGGACTACTTTTGAGTTCTACTCAAATTTCGAGACGACGATTGCAAAGGTACGGTCCCTCTGTTCGTTCAGTAACGCGAGTAGTCATGCTAACTGCTCATTAGCTTAAGCTAGACGACTTGGTGGAGGAAATCAACGAGCACCACGTGGGGACATGGACGGAGATGCTCCAGCATTCGAACACGCCAATCACGCAGACGCCATTGAACGCATATATGGACAAGTTTGCATTATCAAAACACAAACTTGCATACAACAATGCGAAAATTAAAAGCGTTGTTGGATATCAACTGAAGCGTCCATTGTTCAACCACGAGACATTGAGAGAGGTTGTAGAAAAGTGGAAAGAGGAGGGGACATGGCCACGGCTAGAGGGGCAGTGACGCTAGGATTGCATGAATATCTAGGAGGTTTTGTTTTTTGGGGCTTTGGTACTATCCGCATTTTCTTCTGCTCTTGTTATCGCGATGTTCTGACACCAACATGTTGTTTATGTTGTTACGCTTGCTGTACCCCGCTGACTAGTACTGTTTGTTTAATCAGCTAATTATCTTGCGGAAATGTCTCGACGCACGTTGGTAAGACGATGATCATTGGCGCATTGCCCCCGTCGACATCCGCAGTCGACGTAGCTAAAGGGATAAATATGTGTGAATTCATATCGCCAAGTTATCAGGGGCTTACGCGATGACCGACGCCCTCTCTCAAGACCAACTCCATTCCACCAGCGAGGAGCAACTAGCACTTCTTCAGCGTAATTCAGACCCTTTACCGACTATGGGTTCCGATACCATCAAGCCAGAAGGCCGCCAGAATGATGGCCCCGCAAGTGTCCTCGTATGGGTGTGTTCAGCGCTGCGCGTCCTCCGTTCGACTTTTAATCCGTTTTTTCCCTTGTTTTGCGACCACAGGTCTCATATTCCGTGAGCATATATGCTACTCGTATATGTGCTTCGTGTCGTGTCTGACAATCCCCCTTCCGCAGATCTTCGCGCTAGCGACATGGGCTATCATCCTCAGCAACCACCCAGCCTCCCTCGGTTGGTTCACGTACCACCCCTTGCTGCAGTGCCTAGCCATCGGCTCCTTCGCGTACGGTAAGCACTTCGCTACTCTACCGCGTAATTCCCGTTCTACCGACCTCGTCCCTGTCACAAAGGTATTTTGACCCTTCAGCCCACCTCCCAGCCCCGCACCAAGGCCGCAGGTCTCCAAAGGCACCAGATCGCCATGATCGGTGCCGGCGTTCCCCTCATCATCGCAGGAGCGCTCGCCATCTTCTTCCAAAAAAATAGCCACGGTGCACTGCACTTTACGACGTGGCACGGTGTACGTGTCTGCCGTTTCTGGAGCGTTTGCTGTGCATTCATGACTTTTCTAGACGTTTGGAATTATCACGGTCGCGTGGGTTGTCGTCCAAGCCTTGATCGGCGGCTCGACCGTATGGTTTGACGGCGCTGCCTGGGGTGGTGGAATGAAGGCCAAGGCGATGTGGAAGTACCACAGGTGACAAACGACACATGACACCATTCTTAGAAGTCAAGCTCACGCGCCACGCGGCTGTTAGGTTGTCAGGGTATATCCTGTTCCCGACTCTTTTGTTTACAGCGCATCTAGGAGGTGCTTGGTCTACCTGGGTAACTACTAACAGCGAGTCCTTTGTGCGGTTGTTAGCATACACAATTGCGCCGCTTGCCATTCTCGTTGGGGTTTACTCGCGTATCCGGTGAGTGATTCAGAGTCCCGGCGAAGTGTGATATACTCAACTACACACCGAACAGCCCATCAAAGATGAAACTCTTCTAAAACATTAATGGTTACTCTCACAATGCAACGTAGTCTTTCCCGAGAATTGTTATATTGTCTATGTGACTGTACAAGAAACGTAATCAGTATGATGTGGTTCAGCCAGAGACATGTTTCGAGTCAGCTAAAGGCGTAAGTTGGGGTGCGGAGACCACTTCGGTCAGGAATCCCGGTAAGAACCGCTCCAGTCTCGCATGCGTTGCTGTCCACATTGTGCGTTGTCGTTCGTCACGGTTGTCCTCAGCTGCAGGTGGTGGGACAAGGATACTCGCAGCATTCATCACCAAGACCACATTCTTGAGTGATTCGGAGACTGCTTCATACTGGGTATGCTCCGCTCAATACTAGCAGGCGCAATCAACAGGAGCCAGCACGTACCAGTTGTTCGCTCTTCTCCGCGCTAATCAGACGGTCAAGCAAATCCAGGATTTCGATCCACAGAATCCTAATGTCCGCGTTCCGACGGTTTTGAGCCACTTCGAAATGCATAAAAGCCTTGCATAGTAATGCAGATGCCCTTAATCGTGTCTCCGACATGCCCTGCGGATCCAGCAGATACACCTGCGGTTTCAACAACTCGTCCAAGATGGGGAAAATCACGCTGTTGAAGATCTCTTCGACCTGGCTGGGTTCCGCCTCGTCGTAGACGAGTTGAGGACCGAGCAAGAGGCGCTGCAACTGATTGATGGCAGTGTTTCGGACCAGCCTGCACGGGTTTGTCGATTGTCTCCCCAAAGACGAGCACAACGGTAGGCAATAATACTGCCAAACTGTATTTGAGAAATATCAGCACCAAGTCTACATGGTTTTGAGTCAACTGATGGTCACCTTGTTCGGGCTGCAACTTGGCAGACTCGGCAAACGGTGCAATAATTTTCTTCAGGTCGAAAATTAGGTCAACGGACTTGCGGCCGCGATCGATAGGTGGTAAGCTAAGACGGAGTGTGAGTAAGAGTTAGCTTAAAAACGATTGACCCACTCTGCAGTGGGCTGCTGCCGTGCCCGGCGAGGCTTTGGTGGTGGCAACTGTATCAACGTCCCCGCGGCAGTAGCAAAATCGTCCAGGGTGGACAAGAGTCCTGCAAAGGTATCTGGGGTGATTTGTTGCTCCGGTCCTTCGGAGGCAAAACTCGCAACAAGGTTGAACGTAGATCGAGCTGCCTCGGGGTTCGAGATCGTTGAACGGAGCGTCGCAAAGATAATGTTCCACTCGGTTTGCGTGCTAGGGTGATCATCAGTAACAATCGATCGAGACGCTCTGTCCGAAAGGTTAAAGACGGCTCACCTAGAAGATGGTCTGTGTTGCAAAATCAAGCCTACACCAGCCACTACGTGTTCTGCAACGGAGTTGGCAACGAACGGTGGAAGGTTGGCGATTAAATCGAGTGATATATAGAGTTGATCGCGCAAAGTATTCTTTATTTCGAATGTGGGCAATAAACGTGGGGCAAGTGGACACGTACGCACCTTTTGAGCAAGGATCAGCGCAAGGCGCAAAAGTGCAACAACGGCTCGTTCAATAAGTAGTACACTGTAGTGGACCGAGGCAGATAAGAGTGCGGATAGGTGCTCGAAAATCACGGGCCTGAAGTGCGCATAATTTAGTCATGGATGTGCAGATAGGTAGGTGAAAGCTCACCAAAGGTCTTCGATAAACTGGGTCGTATGGCACGCAATGCTTACCATCGTTTCCAGCAGGAAGACAGCAGCAGGATCATAGGGTAGAACGTAGGTTCCATCACTTTGGGATGCCCCGCTGTACGGGCTTGCGCCATCGTCAGACTCTTGCTTGAGCCTGGCGATAGTTCTCTCGTGTGCGAGCGCCTCGAGAGCTCTAATGGCAGCGATCAGGGCCTCCGAGTCTAGCTGCCTAAATAACAGTCAAAGATTTGCTTCATTCACTCTGTTACGAACTCACATGATCTGTGCGTAAAGTTCGTCTAGACGACATGATGCTATGCAGTCGATGGTGCATAACGTGCTCTCTACCTCTTGATCAGTGGCTTCGGGCACGAGATTGTCGGAGCTTGCGCCATAAGGAGTCATGAGGTATGATGACAGGGCGGAAAGTAAACCGCCATCACTTCTTGGAGCTGGCCGTGATGGGTGAGCGCCACGCAGTGGTATCATTGTAACACCACCAAGGAAATCCTCCATTTGTAGCATCCTGGTCGGCAACAAGGAATGCATGAACAAATTCTCGAACATCTCGAAAATCTACACAGGAGTTAGTGCTCGAAGTAGTGACAATGACAATAGATGATCTTACTTGTGTCCAACCTTCACGAAGAGCATTGCCATTGCCGTTGACGATATTGAACAGGACCACCGCAGCTAGTTGTCCTTTGAAGTTTGTTCCGAATTTGACAGACAGTGAGGAAATGGTCACAGACTGTCGTTCAACTTCAACCACCGGGTAGTTGGGGACGTGAACAGGGAGGTTCTCGGACAAAAGGCTGGTGGCCTGCGAGAGCGAGACGACCACGAAATCAAACACATCCGGTAGACTGAAGTGTCCTGCCAGTGTAGCACATTGTCGGAATCCTGAAATTGCTCGCTGGATCACATATTCATCATCGAAGGTGATAAAGGCATGGGCGATGGCAGATATGACTGGCTTCCAGACGGATTTGAACATGTCAAAATCAAAAAGAGCCGAGTTGCACATCATGAAACGCCCTATGAATATTCGTCAGTCATGAACATTTTCGGGAGGCCTTATGCGGACCTGATTGACGCGAGCGGGCAAGTAACTCTTTCCACGCATATTCGAACCCTAGTTGACCAGTATGCTCCTCCGGCATGATGATTTCACGCTTGCGTATCGAGTCATAAATGTGTTGCTGGACAAAATGTTAGCCAGAGCAGATGAAGATCAGGATAGTTCATACTAGGAACTCGGATGAAAAATCATCTCCACCATTCTGTCCTCTCAGATTCCGTTGGTAATCCTCTATAGTCATCCGTTTCTAGTATATTATAAGCTATAGAAAGGCTAACAAAAATGGTTGCACTCGCCCGAACTTGAGGGTTGTGGAGATCGGTATTAAGCATAATGATCGAGTATGCCAGCACATAGACAGCATCTTGAGTTTTGATTTCGGCTAAAAAGATCAGTAAAGCAAAAATCAGCAACGGAGTGACACCAAAGATGTCGATACTTGCCTGGCTTTGAAGCAAAATAGACCGACGCAAATGTCTCAGCGATACGATCGATCTGCTGAGACTCCCCGGGAAGTCTGAGAGTTTCGAGCATCTCCCGCATGGCATCCACCATCGGCTTCTGACGATTAGTATGCGTGAGTTACGAACATCTGAGGAAGTCAAGTGATTCACATCTTTGAACTCGAACAAGTTCATGAACTCTTTCAGTAGCTCTAAATTGTCTGGTTTGGACAGGTAATCCCCGAGCAGACGTTTATCTAGACGAGTAGAGCTTTTTAGAAACTTCGCCAAACTCTTTGTCCGAGATACATCTGGAGAGAGGTCTGAGTATATGAGTTTGTACTCCTCCAGGAAAGCGAGGCCAAGCTTGGGCTTCGAGTTAAATCGGGCTGCCCCTGTCAGCACGAGCTTCTTCCGAGACTTGTTTTGCAGGAGTTGCTCCGGTGGCTCGAAATCCTAGGGGACAACTTCAGAATGCATTTCGAGGGACGCAAGTAAGACATACTGGTTTCCAGACTTCGTTTTCCTGCATCCCAAGTGAGCATATATGATGGGACACAAAGAGACACACCTACACCTCGTGCGCGTGCTGCCATGTCATTCACAAATGCCAGCAACATATCCAAACAAAGGTACTGCGAATGCAATTGTTGCGCCTCTGAAGCAGACGAGTATTGCCAAGGATACACCCCCTACAAAGGAGATTGAAGTATCGAACAGACGATGCACATCCCAAACCGACCTTGGTCAAGAACTCTATGAGCCGTTCAAATAGATTCTCGCAATTGATGTCACAATCATAGTTGGAATAAAGATCAACCATGAAACTAGGATGCCGGGATATCTGACTCAATGTCTCCAACATCAAGTCGCGAGTGTCACCACGGGCAGGTTGCACGGGGGGGCGGGAAGGAACAGGACTGCCTTTCTCTAGATCAAGTTCTGTGTCAACTGGTCCGAGCGTTGGGGTCGAAGTAGCGGGAGTGCCAGGACGTGGTGAACTCGCTTGGTGCTTTTTTGTCATATTAGATCTCGGAAGAGGAGGGGCTGCCAGGCGATCGATGCTGAAAGCCAGATAGAGCTCCTGCTGCAACTTGAGGTGTGATCGCATGGTCTCGAACAACGAAGAGATCGTTCGCAGAGCACCCTGCAACACAGCGGAATTGTCGGAACGCGCGAGCTGGAAAAGGTTTTTACATCCCTGATCTAGAATCAGGACAACAAGGGAAGGGTAGTCTCCAATCCTGGTCCCACAGGTTTCGATAGTAGCGTTCAAGATGGTAAGAGCAGACAACCGCGTCGAATCTGTGTGAACTTGGTCATTTGGATCCAGAATATTGACAAGCACACGAAGGAGCTCTAAGAGGGCAGGAAGCCCATCTGCAAGGGATGAGATGTAAGAACGGTTCAAGGGACATGTGTTTCAACCCACAAGGTCTGGGAACAACAACAGATGGAACGCTTCCCTCCGTGGTTTTGTCCGGAGTATTGGCCACATCGAGTATGGGGTCCGGTGTCACAGTACCTGTATGCTTTGTCTCTTGCCTGTGTGTACCTGGAGAAACTGCGTTGTCGATAACTTGACTGTGTGAAGCCACGGTCGGGACCGATAGGCTAAGGTCGCCGTGCTGAGGCTCATCTTCGTGAACGCGAAGCTTTGCTTCCTCCTGTGCGGGGTCAAGTTCGTGGAGGCGCCCAAATATCGTTCGAGCGATTGAAAGCATCGTTGACTCAGCAGACCGTCGCAAGACCTCTTCGTTGTGTTCGTCAGGGAAACACGGAATCATGGAAGATGATGGCACAAACCACTCAACCTCATCTGACAGCACGTCGTCAACACCGTTTCTAGCATCTCACATATCTCTACGTCACCAAGGAACCCCCCTACGCTGCTGCTAACCATGCAGTCGTGGATCACCGCCATGATTTTGAGTAGAACGACCTCGTCGCCCGACGAATCACTCGCTTCAAATTTACAGTGTGACACTGTGCTGCTCAGCTCGACCAATGCAATCTCCAATTCGACGGAATTGGCTGAGATCAATCCACATGCGAAGAAGCTGTGTAGGGCAGAAAGTGCCGCCGACGTAATGGGTCCCGTCGAGATTGGGGAACGGATGAGGGCGAAGAAGGGACCGAGAAGCACAGGTAGAGGTATGCTCTGCACATCTGGAACATCATGAAGCATGAATCTCAAGCACAAGTCGGACTGACCTTCAACACCGCGAACGGTGCGCTTGAGTTCCTGAAAGCCACCCATTAGATTTGCCTCTGGCGAGACTCTCCCAGAACGTTGGTGATTTCCCCCATGGCTTGCCCTCCGAAGACCGAGATCCCTTGCCAGCGCGTAATCCCGAGCGTGAAGCGTATGAGCTGCAGAGGCCCAACGCGAGTTCTTTCGCATGGCCGACGTCACGGCAAGTATCTCTGAGAGGATAACATGCTTTTGAGCTATTCGCGGAGTCGATCCGAGATATGAAGAAAGCATAACTGGGGTTGATCACTAAGTTGGTTAAGCTCACGCGCATTGCTCACTTAGCGTGGCGTGTACGTGTACTTGTCGTTTGTTTATTTTAGAACGCCTTTGACAAACAACCGTACTTAGCGCCTTATATTTACAATGCTCAGGCAGTTCATATTTTGTAATGACTGATACAATGAATCTATTTACTGTCCTGAAGGTTGGCCAGGGTCCGCCCGCGTTGCCATCGCAGCCTGCCCAGCTGCAGTTGCTGCCAACCGAGTACGCTTTCGCTCGGCCTCTTCCGACATACCATCAGCATGTTATTAAAAATGTAATGATAATTAACCCACCAGCCTCCTTCTCTCGCTCGATGTCACTGACTATCCCTTCAATTTCCGAGAGCTCCAGGTTCTGAAATTCTAGCTCAGACAGTAGAAAACTTTGAGGACATGAAGATAGGCTCACAGTGATCTTTCCGTAACTTTCCATCACACTGATCTCGATATTCTTCGCTCCTGTTTGCACAACCTCAAGAAGACTCTTGACCGTCAACTTGATGCTCTCTTCACGTGTCATATCATCTTTGTGGTTCTTCTCTAAGAATTCGCGGACTGTTTTGGATGAACGACCGATGGCATTTGCCTGGAAAGAGTTTGGGAGCCACTAGGAGGACTCAGAGAGGGCCACCCACCTTCCATGCGCTGTAAATACCACTGGGTTCTGTCTGGTACAACCTTGGTCTGGTGTCATGGGGGTCGAAACCGACGATCAGTGTTGAGATGCCAAAGGGACGGACGCCGCCCGATTGCGTGTATTTCTGGTCGAAGATAAGAATTTTAGAGTCTGCTAGGGTCCATGAAAGTATGCGTACCTGTTGAATACCTGCGATGTGTCTTGTAATATACTCCACTGTCACCGGGTCTTCCACCGTTAGCCGATGGCCCTGACATTCTATCCGCGCCTTGTCGATCAGGACACGACCGTCTGCGGTGAGACCTTTGGAAGACGTGAGTCCAAAGCAATCGATCGTGGACGGAATGTGATACCAGCAAATGCCAAGCAGATATGATCGTCAAGCATTACGACCTTGCGGACTGTACGAGGGTCCTGAAGCTGCAGCACAGATTTCTTCTCGACACCCAGTACGACGACGTCCTTGCCTCGTACGCCGACCTTGTAGTAAGAGTAAGACAAGGTCGACTGGAAGTGCGCGACAGACAATTACCGCACATGTCCCCTTTCGAACGGCTTCAAGTGCATACTCGACCTGCATATACCTCATGAGGTGGAGGATCGAAGATGACGCGTCTGTGCATTACCTGGAACAAGTGGCCGTCGGGAGAGAATACGGTGAGCGCTACAGTACAAGATCAGCGTTTAGGACGGAGTAGAGAAGTGCTACTCACCGCGATCGTAGGACCTGGACATGGTTTGGAGTATGTATGGACGCGCGTCCAAAGCTGGCGTATCCTCCAGTCGTTTATGTAAGCCAATCTACATTCTACACCAACACTGCCACTACCAACACTCTGGCAAGCCTGAGATCCATGTCGGACGACGAAATAGAAATAGTGGAGAAGAATAACATAGACAAAAGGTAATCCATCATACTTGTCTCCAACATGAGTGTTCTCCTTGACACGTCGCAAGCCTTTCTGGAATAAACGATATCTGCCAACTCTGCGCCGCCAACCTACATAGTCTGAGTGCCACTGCACGGAGCGAACACTACAACAAACACTTCGACGAGACAACCAGTGCGCTTTTAAAAATCTCCTTGTCTGTGCCCCTGAGCCTGACGTGTCTGCAGCGCCACGGCTCAGACGTGGAAGACCAAAACCCTCCCCCTTGACTACCTCCAGGCGAAAGACGACGCCGATGAAGCTCGGGAGGAGCGCAGAGAATGCTGCGCAAGAGGATGTTTTTTGGCATCCTATGCAGGCAAAGGCGCCACCTGACAATTATACACCTGGTAAGACATCTTCTACTGAGGTTAGGATTGGTCTTTGAAGATTATTAGGGGTACTCTCAATTTTGAAAGAGGCACTGAAGAAATCTCACAGGAAAGGTGTCACTCAACGTGCCGTTCTATGTTATGAGCGGACGCCTCATATTCACCATGAATTTTTTGACTCGAACTGGGGCTGTGGGTACGTGGGCCCACCTAACATTGGAAACGAGTGGCCTGGGCTGACTAGATTGATCACTACGTTTTCAGATATCGCAACTTTCTGATGACATGTGCCGCTCTCATGGACCAGCAATTCCAGTCCGTCTATTTTGCCCACCTTGATTCCCCGTCACCCCCTGGTGTACGAAATCTACAAAAGTGGTTAGAAGACGCGTGGAAAGACGGTAGCATCGCATTAATGTTATTATAGTTTATTTTGGCACTGACACAGTTCGGCAGGCTATGATGACATCGGTGCTCGCGACTTCAATCATAAATTGGTCAACACAAAGAAGAAACTCGGGACCGGAGGTAATGTGTAGTGAGTCTAAGTAGACGTTAACTCCTCATCCGGACCACCAGACCTCTACGTTGCCTTCACGTCTCGCAAAATCCCGTAAGATTCATGTCACCTTGTGGCTGGCATGGGATAACAGCAGAAAATCGGTTTAGCTGCATGCTTGTGGATTTTGACCTTAGGAAATCCCCCAAAGGTTCACCGTTTCATCTTGTGAAGACATATCACTCATTTTGATCCCACAGGATTTAATACGTTGACAGAGTGGGTTGTTAATTATTTCACCGAAAAGCCCGAGGGAGATGTCAACAAGATACTCCGTACTGCATCGCCTGTTGTGGCCACCGGAAAAATGCCTGTTATAATGCAGTATGACGGCCATTCCATAACGATCGTGGGGTACGAACTTGGAAAAAATAACAAGTACAACCTCCTTGTGTTCAATCCTTCTAAGTGAGGTTTTCACTAGTGGACATTCATGGGATGTTGAGAATTGATACAACCGAACAGCAAAGTTCATAAGGACGTTCGTCAGGCTGCTCTCAACGTGTCCACTGGTGTGGATTGGGCATCGTCATCATCGGTCTCGCTAGGTAAAAGCAAACGCCGTGAACGGTCGAAATCCCCTGCTTCCAGGAAGCGATCACGTACGAACGAGGATCCCGACGACGGCGTAGTCAGCATATGCGACTCAGATGACGAGGATATAGATGATGCTCGTCGAGATGCGGCCCTCAAGTCCACGCTGGATCCAGATACAGTCATCAAATCATTCAGGCTAAAGGGATCCAAGTTAGTTTACTTCGGTCACATGACCTACCATTTAACCTCGCCAATGTTTCAGGCAGAAACAAGAGTACCAACTCCTGTACTTTACCATGGGTGATCCACTCTCAGACCAAGAGCAAAACGATCGCAAAGTCGTTTTCAGTATCCCTGAGTGTTAATTGTATATCTTTAGAACTCTTCAGTGCGGAGAATAATACATTCGCCTCGCAAGGAGGGGCGATATGCATAGATTGGTTGACTACCGTGAATGTGAATCTATATCATCATGTAGAAATCACGGTGCTCTGAGGCGCTCCAGGCGTAATATTGGGTTGTGAAGCTCCAGAGAGCGGAGGTAAAAACAACGCAGTGACTGCGGACCTCACAGCCCTGTCCCAGGCTTCGTGTACGCGGTATCCCCCTGCCCTCATGATGCCTTCTGAGTCTTCTCGTACAGCTTCACTGTAGATGTCCTCGTAGTTGTCCCGCAGGGTATACATATCCTCGTACGCATACCAATCGTCCTGCAGGGGGACGTGCGGCACGTCGGGAACGGTGGTACTCTGCGCCGCACGTGAGCGTAGGAGTTGTGCACTGCTCTTGGCCAAAGTAGTGGCAACAGTGCGAGCAGACAACCGCTTGTTTGCCTCTGCGCGGGATTTTGCGATAACCTTGGCAGCATCTTTGGTACTCGTCTCCAGTCGATCGATGATTTCTCGTCGGCCTTTTTCCTTCTCCTCGCGTTCTAATTCTTCCTCCTTGCGGACTTCAAGTGCGCGTTGTTCTCTTTCTAACCGTTCTTGTTCTTCCTGCTCCTTTAAAGCTTGGACGTACTGTTCCTCTCGCCGCAAGTTGAGCTCGATTAATGGTGCATTCTCTTTGCGATATCTCTCTATCCTAGCCTCAGTCTCCGGAACATCGATATCGTTAATGAGATTGAATGCTACATTCATGTTGGAAAATGAAATCAGCAACAGTCCAACACATGTGGACTTACTTATATCCTCGACCTCTTCGAGGTAGTCATTGTACAACCGAAGGTCAAGGAAATCTTCGCGGCGCTTGTTAAAGCTGGAAGAGACGCCATTGGGATAGTTGCAAACTGTAAGACACATGGACTTACTCTTTCGCTACACGCTTCCGTACTGCGATTTCCTTTTCAACTGTGAGGTCCTCGAACGTTTGCGGGGCAAATGCTAGCTTCCGGAGGATCTTCTGACATATCGGACACGGGGCAGGCCCGAGCGTGAACAACCGATCAATGCACGATTCACACCTGGATGCACGGTTGAGTTATGGGAACCAAACGTGCGTGGTGCAAGTACATCTTATGATAGCACGCGCTTACGAGCAATCGCAGCTTTGGGTTGAGATATCGGTCAGACTTGCACACAGGACATTGATCGTCCATGGACTGCGGTAGATCCTGTCTCAGGCAACCGAAACAAGCAGAGTGTAGGACTCACGAAATATTCGGACGTTCTTCCAGATGCATCCTTTACACCACCACCGAATATCGTCGTGGAGGTACTCTGGACCTGAGGGGTACTGGGTCGAGTTGAATGAGGATTTGTTGCGGTGGTGCCACCCTTGCGGATGGTAGTGCCTTTGAGCCATCCTCCAGCATTGATCGCGCGAGACATGGCAGTACTGGAGAGCCAGGTGAGGAGCAGCTTATATAAACTAGGATGATAAAGCGACGGTATTACACTCCGCAAGTGTTGATTAGGATGTACCTTGAGACGTGTTTCGGTTACTGTAAAAAGCATATGGCCCAGGAACACCTCCAATATTTCGAACACCTCAGTCACGCCAAGCGATGAGTGGGTCAAATTCAAGTCATCCACGTAGGTGATGTTTCACCCGCTTTCACTTGCTCCCGTAGCCGTCACGGGCAGCCTTTTCAAGCCCGGAACTCCAAGCCCGCGACATTTAAAATCTGGCGCCGAATAATCGCCCTCGGCGGCTAAAGAGGGCCTTGTGATCAACGTGGTCATATTCCCAGTTCGAGCGAGCTTCTGAAGCAACCACCGCTATTAGGCGGGCCCATCGGCAGAACCACCAGTCTCTATACTCAGAGGTCAATCACCACCTACCTACCACGCCCTGAAACAAGGCGCGTATCTGTGCGTTCCATCTGCTCTCATATATCAACGCGATTAACACCCCGTTAGCTCTATAACTAATCCCTAATACACTTTCAACTTCTCCGGTCTTTCTTGGCAAACTCTGAACCACTCCTGCGGTTTTTCTTCACTTCCTTCCTGTTGATCGTCATTGCAACGTCCCCCGGAATTTTACACCCCAAACTGAATGACCCATCAAATCATGGATCATTTTCACGCGCCCACACCACAGTCTGCTACATCGATTCCACCAGTAATGGAACCATACCGTCGTCAATCTATACCTATGGCCTACGATGTGCTCATGACCCCTCCCGTGTCTCCCGGTCATAGCGAGGATGGCGCAGATGCTAGCCCGGCTGGTGTCGTGATGGTACGCCAGGAACAAGCTCCTCATCCAGAGAAACCATCAAGTCTAGGATTCCAGTCACAACTACATGAAGACCCCGCCTTGCAGGCAATTTATCCCCACTGGCAACCCATAGACCCTCAGCGGCCCCTCACTCCACCTCCCCAGCCTGCTCGTTCCCTGGAAAATGAGCAGGTCCACGTCGAAAAACCTGGCGTTTTGAAATTAACCGATTTTGAAGTGAGAGGGGCTTTAGGTGAAGTTTCGTCGCTGCTTCTTGGTTCACGAGTTGCTTATTGCTTCCTCTAGGTACGGGAACATTTGGTCGCGTTCTCTTAGTTCGTCTCAAGTCCGCAACTCCCGGATCTCAGAACATCTTCGCCATGAAGGTTCTCCGGAAAGTTGAAATTGTTCGCCTCCGCCAAGTCGAGCATGTTAATGCTGAGCGTTACATCCTGTCGCGGGTTCGGCACCCATTTGTCGTAGATCTCTTTGCAACTTTCCAGGACAGCTTGAACGTCTACATGCTGATGTCCTATGTTCCCGGTGGTGAACTCTTCACTCACCTTCGCAGGGCCCAGAAGTTCACCCCCGACGTCACTCGGTTCTATCTAGCTAACATCATCCTTGCCCTGAAATACCTGCATTCCTTCAACATCATATACCGTGACCTCAAACCCGAAAACCTCCTTCTGGATTCACACGGCTACCTTCGTTTGACAGATTTTGGTTTTGCCAAAATAGTCGACGATCGCACGTGGACCCTGTGTGGTACACCAGAGTACCTAGCCCCAGAAATTATCCAGTCAGAAGGCCATGGGAAGGCTGCGGACTGGTGGGCGTGCGGGATTTTATGTTTTGAAATGCTTGTTGGGTACCCACCATTCTTCCATGAGACTGCATACGGTATCTACGAGAAGATTTTGAGAGGGGTCATCCACTGGCCACACACCATGGATCGGCTTTCCAAAGAGCTCATCAAGGAATTTTTGCACCCAGATCGTACCAAGCGCCTCGGGAACACGATTGGAGGTCCGCAGAATGTCCTTGATCATCCATGGTTCCGTGGCGTGGACTGGGATGCATTGGAATGCTGTAAAATCAAGGTGAATTTCTTCCTGCGTTATGATTTATTATGATTGACTGACGGACAACATTCGCTTGCCAGGCTCCAATCATCCCTCATACTACTTCACTTGATGATACTCGTCACTTCCTTCATCTTCCCCTCCCATCCCTGGAAGATATGCCTGGCCTTGTCATGGAGGAAAGCCCTCCATCCATTCATCAACGATTTGAACCGACCATATTTCAGTTCCTCGAATTCTAATGTCCTCACTCGTATCCGTCTTCTCTTGCGAGGGTTGATTTATGACATATGTTTGGTTCTGCTCGTGTCTCCTTGTCTGCCTCGACCTTTTTTGAACGACTCGAACTCATACCCTCCTTTTTTATTTTTTTTTCATCCTTTCTACCTTTGGCTCTCCCGTGTGTAGTATAGCTTTGATCTAGGATAGTACGCTGTATCCTTCATCCCCTGACTCCGACTCGGGATCTTTCTCAATGATGTAGAACGGTCTGGTAACCTTTGTGTATTAGTACCTGTAATCTAATCAACTTCCCGCTGAGACGGCACTAAGGTAGCGAAGAAATGAGCCAGCAAAGATACGGTCGCTCAAAACGAGCAACCTGTGAAATCTCGTGAGACTAATTACAAATCGTAGCGGCGCGCACGCGTCAAATCCCCGACCCCAGGGAAAGGGCATACTGTTGGTCCATTTTGCCCAAAACGCGGTCGCGTTGCTGTATTTCAAGACATTGTACATGCAACACTCCTCTCGTATCTGCTTAGTTTGCAGTACCACCATAGGCGACAGCGTATGTGTCCCGTATGTTTCAAATGTCACCGTTTACAATGTCTGGAGTTGCATGTATATGACTCGGAGACTGAGTCAGTGCATGAAAAAGGCTGATGCGGCCCAGCAGGTTTCGAACCTGCGCCCTCAAAGAGGAACAGATTTCTGGTCTTTGCCATAACCACTCGGCTATAGTGCCATACTTGGCATGCGGCTGACACAAACAGCAGCCGCCAGCGCGGGAAAACAGTTTTAGAGATGAGGTTTGGTAACTTCAGACGTTACACATAGCGGCCAAGGCAACATTTGTCGCATGGAGTTGTATGAAAAAGTTTGATGCCAGTAGGGCGTGAATCTGCACTATGATCAGAGAGGGCCGGATGTAAGAGTCTCTTGTAACATATATATACTGCACGGAGTATGTATCATGCATTGAACACTCTTCCTCGGGTCGCCGTACAACCCCCACAGCTACCAAGAAGGCTCCACAGGTGACAGAAACGAGCGGGACGATGCGAACCGGCGGTGATGACAGCGAGGGCGGGCGAGGACGAATAGGCCATTGCGTCGATGTCGCGTGTGGAGGGAAGGTGAGCGAGGTAGGTGAGGACGAGGCATGCGCGAGGCGCGTCGTCGTCGTCGTCGTCGGATGCAAGTGCATGAGCATGCGTGCGCACCGTGACACAGACATTACTGTCTGAGATACTGTCTGCGTACAGCCCGCGTGCTTGCGCGCATGCAGATCAGTGGTGGTGTGGGGTGTGGCATGGCCGTGGTGGAGGGTCAATGAGGCCTTGAGGTGTCGTCCTATGAGAATATTTTGTGTCGGGGACTTGTGGTTCTCGTGATGAACTTGCAAAATATCCTTCTGCTTGCAAGGTCCCAATGAGTAGCCATGTCCGACCGCCAACAACCGACGGCTTGTATTTGTGTGGGTG